>MOOZ01000789.1:122156-136692 GCA_002930495.1 Cecropterus lyciades
AAATATGACATGATAGTACATTTTAATTTTTGATAATTACTTAGGAATATAAGTCATAGATTAAAAGTTTGTTATTAATAAATTATAAGTACGATTAGTTTATCATACAAAGTTATGTCATGAATGATAACATTTATGAAAGATATTTTAATAACTGCGTAGAAAATGAAACCAATCGGACAACTATTTATAAAAACCCAACTTTATTATAAAAACCCGACTTACATAATTATAAATACGAAATTTTGTAGATAGGTGGATGTTAGTTTTTCAATCACGTTAGAACGGCTGGATGGCATTGGTTAAATTTTAACAGAGACATAGATTATAGTCTGATATAACATATAGGTTACTTATTAAAATGGAAATAATATAAGGTTCCCGTGGGATAGTTATAACTGTTTCTGTTTATAACATGGCTCGGAAAGATTTTTTGCGCGACTACCACAGTGGTAGTCGCTTAAGGGTCAGAAAATGACATAGGCTACTTTTTATCTCGGAAAAATGCACGGGTGCGGAAAACATGTATTAAAAAAGAATAAAATGGAGATTATTAAAGGTATAAAATTTCGGTTAATGTATATAATTTCGGTGTCACGTTACATTTCTTTTAAACGCGGGTGAAACCGCGGGCTCAGCTAGATATAACCATAAAACATTATTTCAACTGTCTCGGTACGTATTTATATCTAAAAGTTAAGTTTTCATAATATATTTCCATGGTTCGTAAATGTTCCTAGTAAGGCCTGTGTACCCTAGCAAGGACAATCATCAATTTTTTGATTGACCTTATAAGGAACCACCAGCTTTCTTAGGAGAACTACCGATATTTTAACTGAAATCGAAGAATTTTTTTCATTAGTACCTACCATAACCAATCCTTATATGACAATTTACAGTAAAAGGAAATTAGATAATAATATTTTATTTACATAAAAAAGTACCTTTCCCGTCTTTGAAAATTACCATTTTAACGTCGACAACCGAAGTCTACGAACCGAGGGACCCCATTTATAAAATAGCGTCGCGAGCGACTCGCCATTGCATTTACATCCTTAAGTTTGATGGACCTAAGTGTTGAGAGGAAGGAATTTGACATTTCATTACAATAACTATGACTTTTTATAGTTGGGATTCGAAGGAGCATGGCCTTTCACGGCACACCCACCTTAATAGAGGAATACTGCTTCTCTTCTAGATTTTTTCATTTAGTCTCCTCCTAACAACCATCCCCGAAAAGAAAGGGAGTGGTTGCTATTCAAGACCACGCTTTTATTATTAAATTTCGGCAAAGGATACCATCGCGAAGAAACCGAATTTCTTGATAGTTCACCACAAAGTTTCAAAGGCTTCGAAGGCTTTTGATTGACCATAGAGATCTGCGTTCAATTGCATTTATTTAGTAGGTCCATCGATTCGCGACCCCGGGAAGGTCGGTGGTATGTGTGGTCGCATATCGTCGTAAAGACCAGACGATGCGGTGAGTCCAGCCGGTCACCTGAGTGGAACCCGATGGGGCGACGCGCTCAAAGGACTCCGGCTGCGTTGCGCGGAGGACGGCCACCGGGGGGGTTTTAGTGCAGTAAAAATCCCACATAACATCGCTCCCACGGCGGTTTCCCCTCGAGAACAAAAAAAAAAGTCCATCGATCCATCCATCCGTCAGCCCTTGATCCACTGTTGAACATAGGCCTCTATTCGGCGCTATTCCGGCCATCTGACTCCAGCAGTTATTCTACTTTAGTCAACCTATTGAAGGGCGGCCTTACGCTTTACGGCTTTTGACCAGAGGTGATCTCCATTCATGGGCTCTTCTACTCCATCGGTTATCCGTCCTATTAATGATTTGGCCTACCCATTGTAACTTCAATTTACTTTGTTGCCATAGTCATCAATCTTGGCTGTGTGTGTTGGTGACTGCAGTATATTTAAAAGTTCACAAGAGAGATGCTGCTGCCCATTTTCTGGGTATACTACCCTTAGTCGTTTTCTGCTACATCTG
The DNA here is from genome assembly GCA_002930495.1 of Cecropterus lyciades. Classification (NCBI taxonomy): domain Eukaryota; kingdom Metazoa; phylum Arthropoda; class Insecta; order Lepidoptera; family Hesperiidae; genus Cecropterus; species Cecropterus lyciades. Next base: position 124,159 of record MOOZ01000789.1, read on the forward strand.
GGGGAAGGGGTGCAATTCGTAGCCGGCAATAAACACCACTTTTTCAACTTTGGAGACATTTAAACATTTTTTATTACAATCTTCAAGCAGGGTATGATGAGTATAACGCAACATTTGTAAAATTAGGACATGACATTGGAATCCTTAGCTTCCTAAGTTCTTTGTTCGGATATTAAAAAAAAGTCGACAATGATATGTAATCTTTGTCAAATTTTTTTTTAAATAGCCATGCACGTTTGCTAGCAAACGTGCATGCAGTTCACCTATGCTAAGATGCTAAGTGGTCACTGCCGTCCATGGACACCTGTAAGCAACTTCACAAAGAACAGGAGTTCTATTTGCATTCAATCACAGACGCGTTACTACTCCGGAGAACTAAGATGGATGCCTCGTATGAAAGTGAGCCAGCAACATCACCCTTCTACCAAAACGCAGGAATAGGTGTGGCGGTGGTACCTCTCCGGTCGAACAATACTCATTATATTACCTTCAAATCGTTATTATTTATATAATGAAGAAAATAGGACCTCAAAAGGCTGATCGTTTTGAGGTTAACTGGGCATGTGGAGGCCTATAGGCGCCACACCACCTGGTCCTAAGTCATCTGAATCCAGCCGTTTCCTCCATTCTTATTCAGGTGATGACCTGGTGGACCAGGTGGACCAGGAGACCAGGTGGACTGATGAGTCCACCTGGTCTAGGGGCAACCTGTGCTCCCTTTTCCTAACCGTGGTTGCGACTCTAAGACCTTCCTTCTGTCTTACTTCGTCTACGGATTAGGTAGAGTATTAAATAACTAGTATTACTTTAAGTAAACCGCCTTAAATTCAAAACAATTACCACGGAACAAAGATTTGCAAAAGGAAAATGCCAGCACGCCATCATTTTAAATTATCTAATAACATTGCAGCTGATTTTCCTTTTTACTTTTGAGGTCGTCTCAATTATTTGCGGAGAACTATTTGCGGAGAAAGGTTAGCGCAAATTGTAAGTTCAATAATATATTATTCAGTATTTAGAGGATCATTGTTTCAAGCTGTGTGATTGATGTGATTATGTTCTTGCCTAATGCTAAATTACGGGTGTTGCATCGCCCCAAAAGCATTGGGTAGAAGGCGCAGACGCACGCTACCCACATTGCTGTTTTGTGCGTCGGCGAGCGTGGTAGCCGCTACTCAGGATACGCGCCGAAATATTATCCGTGAGTATTTTTTTTTGTCTGTAACAACATGTTTTTTTTTTCAGAATATATATTTTTTTCAATTGTAAAGGATATGCATTTAAAAATTTAGTGCTTGTCATTAAAAGATACGGTAGCTTGCGTATTGTCGGCTGTTATTTACAAAATGCGAATGTTTTTTTTACTATTCATTGTTTTTCTTTTAATGACAATTATCATTAAGACTTGTGCTTTATAACATCATACAAAGATCTTTACATTTTTTTCTATTTGAATATTATGTACAGATTTAAATCATTAACGTTTTAAAATTCTATAAAACTATATGAATGTAGCCGTAGCCGTAGAGTAAACCACAGGACCAATGGAACGCTGAATCTTTTTTTTAATTATTTTTATTTTATTACTATTTATTTTATTATTTACTTTTTTATTATTTTCAATTTTGGGTATTTTTATAACAGGTTGGTATAGATAATAGGCAAACATTAAATAGGGCGAACGAACTTTAAGTTAAATACCTGAATTATATTTAATAACAATTCATGAATTAAATATGAAAATTGGAAAACTATTATTTCATAATATTCCGTGCTTTTGAAATATATTCTAAATTTAAAAATATATATAAAACAAAAGCAGCAGGTAAAAACAATAGTGCTATTTTCTTCTTATATACATTAAGCAATCAAAATAATTTTCAATTCTTGAACTTAGATATTGTAAAAAAATTCTTATTCATATTAAAAAGTAGCTATTACTTGAGACTTCATACGCTCAGACAATTTAAAATAATACAAACTCAGGGTGGATTTAATTTTACTCCAAGTTTTCAAAATCGTACCGAATTTTACCGAGACGTTACCAATACTTTACGTAAAAAAAGGACAAGGGCTACAAAGGTAATATATAATAATATAAATGAATGTTGGAAGAATGATGAAAGTTTAAGTTTTATATATAAAATATTGACATAACTAAATTTAACTTCTTTTTGGTTCAATGACGCCTTATCAAGTGCTAACATTACTACCTATCTCTCTTTGTAAAGAAGATATTTTTGGTAGACATACTAGGTACATGAAAGGCGCGTTGCACTTTCATTAATATCGTCATATCACATAAACAGACTAAGGCGGCAATTTAGTTTTGTAATACTAACATAGCATAAAAGGTTTATACGGGCAATTAATCAAAATTAATATTCGCATAATGTCCACACACTTGTATCGTTCTCACGCACATACATATATTTCATCAGCTGCTATATCTTAATTACCCGACATCTTTCCTGTTACAATCACAGTTATCAAGATCTACTTTTTATGGAGTGCCACACAGAAGTCGGGACGTATGTCGTCCGATTCGTATTTAATAAGCTCAAATAAAGCTTTTTTAAAAAAGTTCTTTAGTTATTTGAAAATGCGATACGATATACCTAAGGACTTCTTAGTTTATGACATGTGTTTAGATAAAATTAGTTTATATTACGCCATTTATGTAGGTATAAAACGAAGGTACATTTCAAATATTATGGCGTACCTTGAATTAAAACACGAGGCTTCAGCGTGGGATACATTTCTACCATGGCCTATGACTGTTGTTTTACAACTTGGTTACGTCACCCTAACTGGGTCGCTTAGTAAAATTGGCCATACAGTGCCGGGCCGATGGGCCGCGATTGTCGACCCACTAACAAATACGTGTGATATTGATACATAATCACAATAAAATAAATTTTTCTACGTAGACTCGTTCTGTGTTCTTCTATATATTTATCTATCAGCCTTTGAGACTCCAATGCTGGATATAGGTCTCCTCTAATCGGCGCCACTCTTTGCCTTTAACACGAGTTTATTTCGTTATGCCAAAATAATAATTGTTTTCACATCGTTTTCGCACATTATTAATAAAATAGGTCATTGTATTGCTATTTGTTGTGCGTAGCCGTGAATAATGATTGTTTTGTATTGCCAAACAAGCCTCATGTTGTCTCAAATGTAAGGCAAGATACTAGAGCTAGCTTTTATTACTATTTAAAAAAATATAATACAAACAAAAAGAAAAACCTACTGAGTTTCTTGCCTGAGCTTCTCAGTTGAGATCGCGTTCCGATCATGAGGTAATGTAAAATAATGTTACAACTGAAAATTCGTAAATGAAATGTCTTTATTTTTTATATAGGCCTATCCCCCATAGGCCTATATAAAAAATAAAGACATTTCATTTGGGGAAACATAATAAACTTGTACTAAGAGCACTGGATCGCTCTTTGAACGTAGGTTAAAAAAAACAAACCAGTCCAATTATTTTTAAGGCAGTTAATAATTATCTGTGTGGAAATATTTTTTGTATTGCAGATGTTATTGTATTACAAATACGTAGTTTCTTGAAGAGTCTGGTAATTCCACATTTTGTGGCATAACATCACAAGAGACTTATAACCGGCCTTGTAATAGAACACGTTTGCAACTGGATACAATGTCAGGTTACATATCGAACTTGCTTTGAAAGTTCCACTTAACGCACATACTGTATTTTCTTCCTGACGATCAGTACAAGTACAAACTCTTCAGCTTTATAATATAAGTATAGAGTATACTTATATTATAAAGCTGAAGAGTTTGTTCGAACGCGCTAATCTCAGAAACTACTGGTTCGAATTGAAAAAATGTTTTTGAGTTGAACAGTCTATTTATTGACGAACGCTATAGGCTATATAACATCACTCTATGTTTGTTTTTTCTTATGTAGTAGCGGATGAAACCGCGGGTAATACAACAAAGATAGGACACATGAATACAGAATTATGATTACATCAAGAAATAGGTAATAATAAATTACGGTATGCTGATCGTCCATGGCTACCATACTTCTTGAACTTTTAACTGCTGTTAAACTCGGCGAATATTAAGTAGCTTATGTAGATATACAGACAGTTTGACAGACATTTTGAAGGAGGTAGAACCTTTGGTGATTTGACTGCAAAGGCGCTACCGCTATACCTAAATATGCCCATATTAGCAGGTTAAGCGCTGCTGTGTTCTGGTCTGAAGGATATGGTAATGGTAACACACTTATTCGAGGTTTGGGATACTTGGTCTGAAGGGTGTGGTAAGGGAGGCATACTTTTCCAAGGCATTCCATCTTAGTCCTCAAGGGCATCGACGCATCTGTGGCTAACCTTAGGTGAGACTTTGATCTTACCTAGGGTTGATTACAGATGTCCATGGGCGGCAGTAGCCACTTACCACCATGCTCGTTTACTACATTCATACTATAAAAATACCTAGCTGCAGATTAGTATTAGTAGACTTGACTTAAATCTCGGCCTAGACATATTTTTTAAATAAGCGCATTAGATATAAACCTATTCGTTGTTTAGCATATAAATGTAATAAATGGAACCAATAAATAATAATAACAATCTTGACAAGCAACCCGGTGAAACCAATATTCATCTAAATAAAAAGCTAATTGAAATGCAGGTGTATAGAAATCACGCGGTTGATAGTCGATTGAGGATGTCCGTAGGCAATGTTGGCCACCAGTTAGCCTTTAGAATAAAATATAAAGATTTACATTTAAATTTTATCAACCTTATTATTTCACAAGGCTGGCAACTCATTGGCAATGCCTTTAGGTATGCAAATGTCGCATCTCTATACTTATTTTGACCACATTGGGTCATTGGGAGATTATGATCATTTACATAAAAACATATTTTGGCTTCTCAGAGACTGGCTGTAAGCGTTCTCCTGGGCCTGGTGCTTGGAGCCGCCGTTTCGATCTCTGATTATAAATAATATTTCTAACAAGATTTAACTCCTATCTGATAAAAGCCTTACTTTGTTATATTCAATAATATTTTAACTGATAACAAAGAAGACTTAAAAAATTCGTATATAAGAGTTTTATAACAAAGTATCAAACTTATAGACATATGTATGTTATACATGCTTGCTTCAATTCTCAAAAAATACGTATTAATCTATTTTTATTTTGTTATAAAAAAAAATCGAGCATTTTCACATCCCTAGGGAAGTTAAATTGACCTCAGATATGACGAGAAAGTTGAGGATATCCGTAATGTCGTAACTATGAAGACAAAGCAAAGTACAGATTAGTTTATGAAGGTAACCGACTTTCGAAGACAGCTCATCGGTAATTCCTGCCTGGGCGTGACCGAGCCGACTGTTGTAATTCTATATTACAACCTATTTATAAATAAAATTATTTCCATATAATTATCATCTTCAGATCTTTTATAGTGGTAGAACCCGTTGTGGTTCGAGTCTAGCAGGCACCACCGTCACACCAATTTCTGTATAATAACAGCAGTGTGCAACCAAAACATAGCTGCGCTTAGCAGCTATGTTTTGGTTTAAAGGATATCGTAAGGGAGACCATTGACCGCAGCAGCCACTTTCCGCCAGGTGAAATGCACCGGTTTGCTACTACATTATTATAAAAAAATTACACATAATATACCCAAACCCAATCAATTAAAAAAGGAAAAAACGTATTTAAAATCCTTATGATTGGTAACTTTGTTTGATTTGCGCTCGTGAATAGGAAATAGATAGGAGACAATCACATGTAGTGCTCATATAGAACAGGGTTTCTATCTGAGGCTAATCACAGATGTGCTGCTATGCCCGTGGACTAAGATGGTCGCCTCATATGAAAGTGAGCCCAGTAAGCCACTCATTTGACTACACTTGGCGTTTGTGAGTGAATGATAAATTAATTTACACTGGATTTGTAGACGACTACGTAATGTATTCGTTTAAGTTTCATATTCAAAATCAATATCGAAGACTCGTACTCAGCACTTCAGCAGTGGGCAATATCGTCGAGACATAGGTTCATGAGAACAGAAGCAGGCACATAGTACGTACCTATGAAATACATAGGTACGTACTATATGCCTGCTATGTATACAATAATCCTTTGATTTACATATAAACCTATTATCATTACATACCGTACCATCTGATTACCTACCTACTTCAAATTTAATCTGTGCTTTTCAATTTTATATTAAAAGTTAAAATTATCGTATAATGACATTACATTAGGATTAAAGACTTTGAAAAAAGAAGGGTGGTTATTTTAAAAGTCAGTCTTCAGTCTACAGGTAAAAAGATATACCTACATAAAAACTGAAACAAGGATTGAATGTGTTAAAAGTCCGTTACGCAAACAAGTTACGATTAACTTCAAAACTCTCCACAACTGACTATGTGGTACTTAGTTAAAATATTTAAGTTTATGGTGTGTTAAACAGATGTAGTCTTTTGTGTTCGCAATAGGCACTATTGTCAAATCAGTTTGGTGTTTATTTTACTTGATCGCCACTTGTGTAACAGAGTTTGAAACACGTCGTAATCTATATTAGAATTCTGTTTGTTAATTTGTGTTTATTTTAACAGTAAACAGGGACATATTCCGCAGATTGTTTTAAGTGACCTACTTGTGGCCTAACTTCTCTAAGATCAGTGATCTATTCTCCAAGAGTACTATTTGAATAAGTTATTCACCTGATGCTAACTCACTTCGCCTTCTAGCATTTGAAATCAATATAGGATTGGATTCCAACTTGAAACCGATCATAGTTGCACTGCTCTTGAGCCCTTGAGTCTTCAGTAGTATTTTTGCCTTAGGACACCTATAAATTTACCATAAACTTAAGTAACATCCCGTGCGGTGGAAGGTTGGATGAGTGACCGCTAATGGCAAACAGTTCATGCGCGCTTCTTCGCTTCACATAGCAGTCATTCGTCGCTGTTGTTATTATATTATAAAAGTTTAACATAGTGGAGGTTTTGAGAGTGGTTTTATAATATCAAACACGGGTTCGACACTAACTTCCTCCACCAAATAGATTTTGCAAGGCATTGCACTGTCGTGATCATTTAAAAAAAACTTATTTAATTTTCTATTAAAACATTTGATTATATATATATTTTTTTTATAGTATGGAAGTAGCAAACGAGCATGCAGTCCACCTGATGGTAAGTGGCTACTGCCGCCCATGGACATCTGTAATCAACCCTAGGTAAGTTCAAAGTCTGACCTAAGATTGGCCACAAATGCGTTTCTACCCCTGAGGACTAAGATGGAATGCCTCGGAAAAGTATGTCTCCCTTACCACACCCTTCAGACCAGAACACAACAGCGCATAATACTGCTGTTATTAGGCAGAAATAGGTGTGGCGGTGGTGCTTCCGGAGTCGAACCACAAAGAACTCAACCACCTTGTTATATGTTATATATTTTGGTTGCCGGCTCACTGTTACTAAGACGGTCGCTTCATATGAGATATTTATATGAAATAGTCGTTGACAGTAACTAACGACGCATCTGTGATTCTTCAGGTAGAACCTCAGTTTTATGTGAATTTGCTTACAAGTGTCCATGGACAGCAGATACCAGCTGAACTGCGTAATCGTTTACCACTTCAATCTTGTATGTAAAAAAAAAATATACAGTTTGGTAAATAGTGCACGAGACACTAATTCAAACCACCCGAGGAAAACCCATGCCATGTAAACTATATGGGAGTAGAGAATACGTAGAATCGAGTTGACCTATCAGGCGATGTTCAATAAAATCTACTCGTAAATTTATAAATTTCTGTCTAAATCTAAATGTCAGACGTAAAGATAGTAATTATGGTGTCGCAGTCATAAAAGTAGGCTAATAAAATCATATAATTTCATACATGCATTGGTCTTTTGAGGTCGACTGGAAATTCCCTAATGAGGCATTTTTGAGAATAGTCCCCGTGCCTCGTGTGCGTGTTGTTGACCGCAGTGGGTGTTAAAGTTACTCTTGAAGCTATTGCAATCCATTTCTTAGTCGCCTCCTACGACACCCACGGGAAGAAACAGAATGGTGCTATTAAGATCGACACCATGAAACTAAAATACCTAGTGGTATTTTACTAATTGGAAGCTTTTGATGGTTCTCTATTATATTTTGAGAATATTATAATAAGTGTTGTCTGCTACAGTTCCACATACATTATTAATCTTATCTTCTATACAATATCATTTTATATATAATGGTAGTCACATATTATATCTTTATTGTTAATCATAATATAAATTAATGAAAGCTGTATATATATACACACAACTTTCATATATATATATATATGCAGCTTTCATCTGATACCCATATTGTCGTAATAGTAAAAAAGTCGTCCCTCCTCCCTCTTTTTTCCCTCTTTCCAGGCGCCACTTTTTTAAAGCGAATAAACCCGAAGGACCCAGTTTGTTAACTAGTTACATCGTTAAAAATATTAAAACATAAAACACGACTGCTCTAACAAAAGTTTTTTCATAATGAGATATATTTAATTTAATTCTTATATGAGTTTTTGTCACAATAATCAAGTAAAAGTATTATAATATATACTTTTAGATTGGTCTATTTACTAGCTTTAATTTGATATCCTTGTCGTTATAGTAAAAAGAAGTCGTTGAAGTTTTTTTAAATTATATAGCCTATGTCACTCTCTATGAACTGAGACCATCATACGTCACCATCCGTCAAGCCGTTTGGGCTGTAGCGCGTGCCAAAGAAATGGACATACATACCAACAATCAAACATACATACGTAAGCTTGAAAAACATTACCCTCCTTTTGACGCAGTTGGGTAATAATAAAAAGCGAATCCTTGCTGTATCTATGACGAGGTAATTTTTTGATCACAATAACTACCACTCCTTGTAGTGTAGTATAAAGTAATAGTAGTATAATATCTATAGTAAGATCAGTAGGAATTTATATTAAATAAATAACGAATAAATAATAAATAACTACAACCTTTCATCAATTTTTAAAAGAGGTTATTCAATGCTAGTAACCAATTAATAGTAGGTAAATAGCAATGATCCTTGCAATCAAATCAAATACCATCTATTTCGTTCGAGTCACGTTCGAGTACCACTCACAAACTACAGAACCTATTTATAAAATTATTTTTAAAATTGTGTGGTGTTGCTTATACTAGTAACGCTGGTCCGTTTTACATGAAATTTTGCATGTATATAGCTTATTTACCTGGTCAATTTATAGGCTATTTCTTTCGATATTTTGAACTTATTAAACATGCGACTATTTAAGCGACGTTCCTATTTATTTCTTATTTACATTTTTATAAAAAAAAGAACGGTAAGTAATATCAAACTTTTGATGACATACGAGTACAAAGTTTATAATTTATTTTTCTTATCACTTTTAGTGTAAATCTAACGGTTGGCGAGTAAAACCTATTTTTTGTGTCCCGTAACGAAGCAGGGGCACTTCAGCTAGTATTATAATATAAGCGGCACCCATAATATTATCCAATTATTTGTCTTCGTACATAATGTCATTCAGAAATCGGCGTGCCTATATGAAAACAATCCGAGCATCAAGGCAGTTGGTGGCTATCAGGTTATTGTAATTACATACGCTACGTTAGCATTTGTGGATAAGTGGGTTAGCTTGTTTCTACTTTAGTAAAGAACAGATAATCTAATTTTTTAAGATTAAATTATGAGAAAAAATACTGCTACGGGCGGGGGATCAAAGCTGACAGATTGGAGTGTAGTAAAAAAGCAGATGAACACAGAATTATGACGACATAAAAAAGCGTTGGGGTGGCGGCCTACTAGCTACTATCACTAGCATCTGAATGCTTAAGCGATTGCCAAAATTGCTGTTAAACTGCTCGGCGACTATTCAGTACTTTATATATATATATATAGAGACAAGCAAACAATTTACTAAATCGACCCTATCATATTTCTATTTTATACTCATTTTAGTAAATAAACGGCTTTAAATTATAAACAAACATAAATATTTAAATGCGAGAAAAATCGGGGTAAAACGTTAGTCCTCGACATATATTCTTATAACTTAAAACAGATACTGATTGTGTAGCTTACGCATGTACAATTTTTACTTATGTTAGTTGTAGGCCATTTTTGTATCAGGGGGGAAATTTTCAAAGGATACCCGAACTTTTGGGAAAAGAGCAGTTATGTAAGATTTTTACCCACTAAAACCCCGTCGGTGGCGTCAATGTGTATACACGGAAACCTCGGGTTCTCAGATAGAACTTACCGGTGCTTTCCTTGCGTGGTGCCCTTCAGGCCCTTCTCGTAAGTAGCCGGTTGTAAGCCTGGCTAGATTATGAAATAAAAAAATATCAAATGAAATTTGCCTGTATACTTAGATAATAAGCACTTTAAAAAGTGAATGTAGATAAATTCATTTAAGAATTTAATATACTGTAATATACCTTAAATATAAGAAGCTGTTTGTAGTAGGAATTCCATTCAACCTATTTCCATTCTATAAGCGATCTAAAACTAAGTTCATATACTCAGTTGTAGAACAATTACAGTTAAATTTCATATAGGATTATCAATAATTATTACTCTTATTACTTACATTTTTATCGTTGTACGTGGTTACTTGATCCTAATTTAAAATTGTCGTGATTGGAATAGTTGTTTAATCTTTGTTTTAATAACAGACGTAACGTGTAAGGGATATTAACAACACATTAGAATTTCGGTTGTACTGATAACGTGATTTACTTAAAAAAGAATTTTAGACTAATAATATATGTAACAGGATACGCAAACTATTTAAAATTAAAAAATGCAAATATAAAACTATTTTGTGGTGGAAAAAAACTTACATAATACATTACATTAGATTAAATAAGATTCAACACCAGCGGCATAACGGCCACATACGCATTTTTTACTTTTTTCATTTTTATTTTTATTTTTTTTATTATTTTTTTATAGTGAGGACGTAGCAAACGAGCATGCAGCTCACCTGATGGTAAGTGGCTACTGCCGCCCATGGACATCTGTAATACCTTACCTTTAGCTGTCAGATTTTAAATGTTTCATATAAGCCCACCTGATGGTAAGTGACTCCTGCAGCCCATGGACATCTGTAATCAATCCTAGATAAAATCAGAGTCTTACCTGAGGTTAGCTGCAGATGTGTTGCCACTCCTGAAGGCAAAGTTGGAACGCCTCGGAAAAGTATGTCTCCCTTACCACACTCTTCAGACCAGAACACAACAGTGCATATCACTGCTGTTATTTGGTAGGAATAGGTGTGGCGGTGGTGCTTTCGGAGTAGAACCACAAACAGTTCTACCACCTTCAAACAAAACATAATATAATTCTTCAGAATCTACCGCATATCTTTTTATACACTACACTCTTTCTTTTTAGTTTCTCTTTATATTTACCGCTAATGACTTACCTCGTTTAATCATGGGTAGCAATGCATCTGTTGCTAACCTTAGGTGAGACTTGAATCTTATCTAGGGTTGATTACAGATGTCCATGGGCGGTAGTAGCCACTTACCATCAGATGGACTGCATGCTCGTTTGCTATTTCCATACTATAAAAAAATTAAAATTATTAATGTAACGTTAATAAAGCCTTTTTGAATTCATACAATAACAACGAATATAAATAGTATCATTTTATATAAACTAACTTGCTTCGTATTTAATCGATATGATACATAGACTAAATAACTCTCAGGCTCCAAATTATGTATATAGATTTGGTTTGCGCATAGAATACCAGTTATTGTCCATCATGATGCCTCATTGCATAGTCAGTTTGCTCACGAAACGCATGACTAGCTTCTACATAACGTGGTGTTTACTTACTGCATAACAGATCTGCGCTAAGTAGTGGTATAAATTTGTTCTATTAATATTGTTTGTTGTAAATATTAGTAGCTATGGTCATAACTAAAGTTTAAGGGGGAACTAAGGCTGGTAGTATGAAGACGATGAATATGGCTGCAAGTTGGTAGAACGTCTTGCAAGTCGTAGACTTCATAGTGGTTCGACTCCGGACGCAACACCGCCACACCTATTTCTGCCTAATAACAGTGTTATGCGCTGCTGTGTTGTAGTCTGAAGGATGTGGTAAGAGACATACTTTTCCGAGGCATTCCATCTCAGTCCTCAGGGGTAGCAACGCATCTATGGCTAACCTGGTGTGAGTTTGATCTTACCTAGAGTGATAACAGATGTCCATGGGCGGTAGTAGCTATTACCATCAGGTGGGCTGCATGCTCGTTTGCTACTTCCATACTATAAAAAAATAAAAGAAAAGAACGAATATGGTTCGACCGGGGAAGTACTACTGCCACACCTATTTCAATGAAGCAGGTTGCACGTTTCGTAGAAAAGTGTAGTTGCCGGCTCACTGTCACATGAAGCGACTAAGTCCCTGCAGTAGCAACGCATCTGTGATCGACTTCAGATAGAACCCCTGTTCTGTATGAAGTTGCTTACAGATTTAT
>MOOZ01000789.1:216990-240023 GCA_002930495.1 Cecropterus lyciades
ACAATACCTTTTAAAATATCAAAAATAATATCTATAGATGAGCCATCAAATTCGAGAGAGTTACACTTATATTTTGATTATAGAAATACATGTTGTGCCGCAGTTTAACTTGCATCAAAAATGTACCATGAATTAAATATAACAGAAATTTATATATTCAACAATTTTAGCTAAATAACATTTATTTAAAGAAATGAGCAAATATTTTTAGTTAAATTGTAAAATCCTAAACAGAGATTTACTACGTTATAAGGGACTGATGAGATATATGTTATCAAAACTAAACGAAAGAACTACCTCCCTTCCCCCTTCCCCCCAAGTATAATTTTAATTACCTACGTAATTTTTTATTTTACTCCTTTTTAATATTCAGTTCCTTGATAGGATACAATATTACTTACAGCCTAAGCTACCACCGTAGAATAAATGTCTAGCCCTTGCATTGTTAAAAAACAAAAAAAAGAATAAGCCAACTTCCACACCACTAAAGAGTAAAAAATAATTTAATTGTGTTAGTTATAGTTCCGAAGTCGCTCAATCTAATCCTAGACTTTATTACGTTTATTACGTTACGTTTACTTTATTGACTTTAGCGGTAGGTACTTGTGCATCATCAGAGGAAGGAATGCAAAGTCAAATTTTTCATTATATGCCTTGTTTAAGAATATATTTAAAATATTAATACCATATTTATATGGGTTAAGCATTTATTGAATAATGGGTATGAGTAGTAAATAATAATCTAGTAAATAAATAGACAGTCGATGGATTAAATAGATTTGGCCATAGATTAAAAAAAAATCGCTTGAAAACTGCCGCCGCCCTCAAAAATTCAAGCATAAAATGACATATCTCTATTTTGTATAAGCCTACGGAGGCACTAACAAATTGTCAGTTGCAATATATTATTTCGTATACTACCACCGGATCGGAACGCGACCTCGACTGAGAAGATCCGCCAAGAAAGTCAGCGGGTTTTTTTAATTCTTTGTTATTGTCATAATTTTTTATACAATCTTATATTTACATAGAGAGTGAAAGTTAGCTCCAGTATCCTGCCGTACCTAATTTGACTTAACTTGGTGCTTAAAGAATTCTTGTTTGGCAAGATATGCTTCACTTTGACAATTAATGAACTATCAGTAAGTACATGTCCATAATTATATTATTGTTCAGTCACAAGCTGTTTTATCTACTATGTAATCAGAAATTTTGTACTTTTGTATTTTGTAATTTTGTACCCTTGATTTTATAATTAAAACCACATTAAGTAAATTTAAGACCTTATAACAAACTTAATTTGTTTTAAGTACAGGAACTTGTGTCAGATATCGCTTTTTCTAACATGTCAGCTAGTTGATTTTGAGCGACTTGAACATATTATGTAACTTATAAGACGCTTTAAACATTTCCACAGTTCATTATTTTTACTTACAATCTCCTTAATATATATCAAGAGATATTATATAATCAGAATCAAAAATGTCTGGCTTTGTACAAATCATTGCGTACATCAGACAATCTATTATATTTATACAACTTGCACAGGTGAGAAATGAATATATATATTTTAAAAATCACTTTAATGAATTATTTTATAAAATTTCATTTTATTTGTGGAAATTATTAACTCACCTATGTACAAAATTACATATATATTATGTTCATATCTATACTATAGGACATATATATATAGATATTGATATGGGTCTAATTCTGAAATTTTTAGTCCACATATTTAAGAACAAGATCAATACGTTCGAATGAACACCGAGATGACTGCTTTAAGCTAAACTAACTTTTATTTAATTGACAGACTTGATTATATTTTGCCAAAATACCTTCTGGTAATTTAATATTACTATTATCTCACGATTACCATTAAGAGAGGCTTCTAACGCACTTCCAAATCGGGATCGTGCATCTGTTTATTTCATTCAATTTTCAGAGAATATCGAGAATTCTTTCACTACGCCTAATTTGCAAAATTGACTAGCTATTGACATTATAGCATTATCATTTAAGAAATATTGTCGTTTGCTTTCTATTAGATTTGCTGAGTCAGAGTCATATGTACATCTATACATATAAGTAAATTGGAGTGTTTGTTTGCAATATAAAAATAACTTTTAGCTTTTAAAGCTTTTTACCAAATGCATATAGAAGTATATACTATACTGATAGCAAAATATCTATTACTAAAATATTTGTCGGTCTGTCTGTTTGTTCCGGCTAATCTCTGAAACCGCTAGATTTGATCGAATCGCTGAAATCGATTTTGACGGGACTTTTACTGTTGGATAGCTGATGTCATAAGGCGTAACGTAGGCCACTTCTATTTTAGAAAATATAATTAGGGTTTCGCACAAAAAAATTAAACGTAAAAAAACCGCGCGGTTTCTACGCGTACGCAGCCACCGTCACAGCCGTTAATGTCAGTTGCTATCAGTCTCTGAAACACTGCTACAATGTTAAAATTGTATAAGATTTAAAATTTCGGCTATATCCAACCATGTCAAGTTACATTTATTAAACGCGGGTATAACCGCGGGGCTCAGCTAGTGCTTACTAATATTATTGGGAATTGTAATGTTTTTGTTACAACTGCTAGACAAACACAACATCATGAAGTGTATGGTACACTTCATGATGTTGTGTTTGTCTATTCATTGTTGTTCATTTTTTCAACGTGCAATAATTTATATCTATTAGAACCATGATTAACTAGAACTCACTTAGATTTTTTTCATCATAATAAATTTTTCTAGTTTTGTTATGAGAGTAAGCAGTGGCATTAGAAGTTTACATTTTAAGTGATTTATTTTTTTTATCATTCCACAACTCTTAAAACAACTTCACCCAAAGGTTTTAGACAATTTCTCACTTGCAACCATAGTTCGAGCTATAACGATTAATGTAGAATGAATGCATTTGGAATACAAGTTTGTAAAAAATCGTACTCACCAAGGGTTAAGAACAACAAACGTAAAAACTACATATCCTGTTAATGAAAATAGTGTAATAATATAAAAATAATCAAGTCTTTTTCGCCTATAAATGACAGAAACTTTGGTTTATTCGTAAAATCACTGAAATGCACCGATTACCTAATGTGAATATAATTTGGAATAGGGTATTTCGAATTATATAATTATATTGTATAATTTTCTTTTAAATAGTAGTCTTTAAACTAAAACTTCCTTTATCCTTAAGTGTAATTTTAATTATTTTGATATATTTTTATATGTCTGCAATTGACTTTGAAGAATCAACATTAATTAATACTTTAGTGTCAATCCTTCTGTTCTGCTTCTTCCAGTTAGGATTTGTAGGGTGAACTTATAATATTTTCAGATTTTCCTAACTTGCGATCTCTATCAGATGTACGTTTTCTAGCAGTAGAAACAGATGCTTTATAAATTGTAATTTATTAATAACATTACCTATCCTTACATTGCTATAATCTATTTATGTCCACAATTTGTTGCTAAATAAGAATTAATTTCCATTATCAATATACTAAACTATATATTTGTACACGTGTACGAATATGCTTAAAAGTCAAGATGTGAGTAAATTTCTTTCTTACCTGATTTTTTTTAAAACAGCATTTCCACTATGGTGATGTTTGCCACGGCCCTAATAATATTACGCATTCTAAGCGATGCAATATTCGTTGACTAGTATGTAGACTACCCGATAAGGGTTTTTTTAAAGATGTCAATACTAACATCATTACTTCAGTATTCCAAATTACCTGCTTTTACTTTACGATTCACGCGCTCTGTTTTACCATTTCATTGTGATTTACATGGTACATTGTTCCCTTGAAATAAAGATATTCTTGATACACTTTTATATATTTTAGTGAAAAAGGTATCGAAATATCGGCACAAGTGTATCAAGATATCATTCTTGAGAAGGTAGTCAAGCCCCTTAACAACACCATGTTCAATAACCAAGAATGGTCCTTTCAGCAAGACTTGGTGCCGGTTCATAAAGCTCGATCCACCCAATCTACGAAACGAACGTTCTGGACTTCAACGGAGCTGAAGACTGGCCGTCATCTAGTCCTGATATTAATCCAAAGGATTATTTTTATGGGTTTTAGAGAGTAAGGCTTGCTTTAATCGCTACGATAATTTGGAGTCCCAAAAAAAAAACAATACGATTGGCAATGAAGAATTTTCCCATAAAAAGAGTGTGTGTTGCTGTTGATAAGTGGTCACAAATGAAGGAGTGTATTGCAGCCAATGGTGACCTCTTTGAATGAGCTTTTATATTAATGGTTTTATATTAATGTATTAAACTAATAGACTGTAATAGTAATAAATGCTATGTACAGTAAAAAATGTTTTCTTTGTAACAAAATTTATGGCAAGACTAAGTATATACGCGTCTATTCAATACATTTTCGTGTCTGGTTACAAATTCGTTACCCTAGTCAGGTTACTTACATACCATCAATAGGGTTAGGCAAGCGATTCCTCTGCAGCATCAGGATTGAAAATTTGAGAGTCAAGATATAAATTTGAAGGTGGTAGAACTCTTTGTGGTTCGACTCCGGAAGCACCACCGCCACACCTATTTCTACCTCATAATAGCAGTGTTAAGCACTTCTGTGTTCTGGTCTGAAGGGTAAGGGAGACATACTTTTCCGAGGCATTCCATCTTAGTCCTCAGGGGTTGATTACACATGTCCATGGGCGGCAGTAGCCACTTACCATCAGGTGGGCTGCATGCTCGTTTGCTACTTCCATACTATAAAAAAAGCGTGTTTTTTTACTAAAAATAGGAACCGGCATCTGTGCCACAAAAAAAAATGATCTATGTTGCTTTCTTATATTCGCAGTGAGTAAGTTCATGCAGTCATATTCTTATAGGTAAGTACATGCTCAATATTCCTTCAAAGTTTAATGACAATCAAAGTAAAACAAAAAATGAATATGCAAAACAAAGGGTTAAAAGTATTCATTCTAGTTACGAGTTGGTTTAGGAGTTCCATCAATAAACTTTTCAAGTTAGTTTCAGTTCATCTAATAGTACCGAATAAAAATGCTCTTATAACAGTTCCTTTATAAAAGTCTAGCAATTTTGATTACAGATTGAGTACGTAGCCTGACTACGAAAACAAAGGTAGAGTATATTGAAACTCTTTATCTTAAATCTTATTTTATCTTAAGCTTTTTACTTTTTTTGTTGCCTTAATAATATTTAAAAAATATCTGTTGGTAACAACATAATCTTTGATAACGGTCTTGAAGAGCACCACTCTCTTTCCGTGGATGCGGTAGGAGACGAATAAGGGACCAAATTCAGAAGATGGGCAGCAGCGTCTTCCTGTGTAACATTAACAACTATTGCGGCAAAACCCTCATCAATCAAGGGGCCTATGACTATGACGTGTGAAGTGCACTTTTGTAATAAAATAACACTTTTACGTTCAACTCTTGGACTCCATTTTTTCCTGGGAATCAAACAGTTTATAGTTTGACTGGTTTCACAGCAATCAACGAGGATTCCCGTTTTAGCATCTCAAAAAACCATCGCCATCAGCTCGTTCGTAATTTTTTTCGAATTCGGGAAATTTGGTGTTTTCCGCAGTTTAGATTATTATTTCGACCCTGAAATACGTAAAATAGGAAATACATAAACTATGCTATGCCTATGGCCTATGTCCAAAAGTGTAACTCAAAAAGCGGACGAATACGTGAAACAGTGCAGAAAAGTGCTTAAAATATTTAGAGGTTTAGTTTCATACTAATCTATACAGTAACGAGGTCAGCCACATCAAATTGAGAATACTTGAATGGTTGACAATAATAGATTTTTTTCTGTTAGTTTATAGGAAATTCCAATGATCTTAGCTATCAGTGTGATTTTTTATTGTTTCTGCACCCGGCAACTATTTACGTTCTTTTTTTCCTAATCTTGAAGTTATACAGATAAGTTTACTCAATATCATTATAAGAAATGTCATTAATATGCCAGAAACGTCATTAATATCATTTTCAGAATGATTATAATATTTAGGAATGATCGGATTGAAATCAATATTGTCTTAATAATTATAAAACCTGGCCTTATCTTATGTCATTCACACGTTGATACTGGTACATGCTATAATGTGAAACCATTAAAATTACGTCAGTAAAATATTGTGTTTGTTCACTTGTTGAATAGTTTGTTACTTGAACTACTATAGTACACCCCGTTGGCGCAGCGCCAAGGCGTCTTGGCCTCCGATACGACAGTTCACCATCTGCCGCCATCCCTGGACACTTCTTGCCAGTTACAGACTCGAAGTTTCAGGAGATCCCCCTCAACTTACTCGATCCAGCGATATTTGTGCCGACCAACAGTGCGACGTCCTGTTGGTCGGCACAAATATGCTCTTTTCACCCTACGGTCGCCTCCCATTCTTACGTCATGGCCGAACCAACGGAGTCTGTGTGCCTTTCTTTATCTCTTCTGTTATATTTGGTTGGGCTACGAGATTTTGCCCCGTATTTTTTTCGGATCCACCAACATCCACTTGGTTTTTGCACGAGCTAAGATCTTGTGTAGGGCCTGTCATTGTATCCATATTGTCATTTCATATGAAGTATATTTATTTTAATGTGACTTTAATAACTTCAATAGAATTTTACATGTATTCATAGTTCCCAGCCTAATAAATGGGAAGGGATACGTTTCAAAAAATATATTTAAAAATATTTTTGGAGTAGCTCTGTCCGGGCCCACTAAATAAAATTACAATTAAACTTGCCTTTTATTCCTTAATGCTCTATCAACGTCGTAGATATATGAGTAAAAATGTAGATATATATATACATATGTAACTCATTTCAATAAAGATTGTAAGCCAAAATGACTGTTTTTCTATTTTACCTTCATTGTTTTTCTATATTATTTTATCTATTTTCCTTATATTATTTTATTCAAATATAATCAAGCAATAGGTACTTTGCTTGGCGACAGCTATATTATAATAGCATTTTTATGCAGTGTTATTTTATCCACAAATACAATGAAAATAATCGACCAATTTTAACTGTCAGTAGGTATATTATCAAAACTATGTGCATACATTACTTTTCTATAGGTAGATCAATGGAGAGTAATGTGGGGTACAATGTTACAGGGGGCACAGTGTTACATTGCATATATTTCTATTCCTGTCTATCATTGCGATAAAGTTCTGATTCAGATTCGACAAGCATTATAGTGGTCATGACAGGACAGTTGTCACTTTTAATTTTCTTACCGCCGTCACAAGTTATTGGCAAAAAAGGAATTTCATTGACAAAACGGAGAAAAAAAACTTCATTATTTTCTCTTTTACTCCTTCATTTTTGGTTGAAGGTAAGTGAGTGCTGATTTATCATAAACTTATGTTCGTTTAGCGTTACATGCGATAAAAAAATCGATGCAAAGAAAACCCAAAATATATATATATGAATAAGTAATTTAACATATTATTTTGTCAATTTTACAAAGTAGGTACTTATATTTATTTTGAAAGTGAGATTTTGTATTGATGAAGATTTGGTAAAATTAAGTGTTATTAAAGTTTGATTAACAATTATAAATTAATAACTGTTTTTTTTATTGATATCTTAGAATATACAAATTAGATTAACGTATATGTTTTTACAATTTGCCTTATAGTTTACTATGTAACATTGTGCCCCATGCGCTATAACACAGTATCCCAGATACGGGGTTCATTGTGACAAATGGCCGATTTTTTTAATAGTATTATTAACAGCTAATCGATAAAAGTTTTTTATTTTTATGATTTTAATATAAATAAGGATAGATTTCATACCAAAGTAATATTATAGTTGATATCTATACTAATATTATAAAGCTGAAGAGTTTGTTTGTTTGTTTCTTTGAACGCGCTAATCTCAGGAACTACTGGTCCGATTTCAAAAATTCTTTCGGTGTTAGATAGCCCATTTATCGAGGAAGGCTATAGGCTATATATCATCGTCGAAACTACGCGGGTGAATCCGCGGGGCGCAGCTAGTTATAGATATTTTGTTCACGGGACTCGTTTTAATGTTTTTATAACACTGTACCCCACCTTACCCTAAACGTCGTTTTCTCAGGTGTAGATTAAAAGGAAAGATTTAAATTCTTATCTATCGTAAGTTTTTGAACTGTTACCACATTGCTACAACTACTTTTTAGCTAATTTGAGTTTGTTAAAGATAGCCAAGTTATTGAGATCAGCTTATCATGTTCTGATTTGATAGTACGTGTGGTAAGTAAAGGTATTCCAGTTCATGAGGTATTCCAGTTAATTCCTCAGAAATAACAAACGCATTCATGACACACGAGAGACTTTAAAACAATATCAGGCAATAGCAAGACGATAAATTTTAATTTAGGGTTAAGGTTTAACGACGCATCTATGGCCGACATTTGGTACGATTTCAGTATTTTTAGGCTTATCATTAATATTTGTGTAATACATAAGATCAGGCAGACTTGCCGCTATGTGTGCTACTTAAATTTAATAAATGGACAAGGAAAAGGATATGGCTGGTGTTAGGTAAATGAAACATCATTTCACTACCACATTTATTAATAAATTGACAAGATAGACACAGACAAGGGAGAAGGTCCATACTTTGGTCTCATTGTTAGAATACAGACAAAAAATAAACACTAATTGGTACAGATTAGATGGTACTTAAGATGCGTAATTGATGACCCGTTTATACATCAATATAATTCTTGAAAATCGATTTTTATAATCGAATAGACAACCTGTACCGATTTGGAAACGAATTAAAATCGACCTAAGTTAACTTTTTAATTGGCGAAGTCATTTATGGAACTTTGGTTATACGTCTTAAAATATATATTTAAAAGTTAAATCCCTAAACTAATACTTGCACATGATATTTAAATAGGTAATTGAATATACTTATGGTACAATGACGATCGTATCGCCAAATAATTAAATGGAATTATAAATAACTATACAAATTATTCATAATATACATATTATATTTATTCCAGTCTATATGACAGGCCTTGTGCTAAATTTCCTTAAGCCAGTATTTTTCTATGTTAGAAGAATTAATCAATAGTCTATCAAGTACTCATCAACTGATATAGACGTGGTTTTTTACTGTGAGACTCGTAGTGAGCTCGAAGTTCATCAATGAAATGAGCTGAGCTGACGAGAGAATCCGTAACGAAATCAGTAGACGAACGACAATAACCGACATAGCTCTCGGAATTCAGCAAGCTAAAATGACAAAGGGCTAGTCACATTGATCGTAGGACAGACTAGAATGGGGCAGTAAAGTCTAATGGCCAGGTCCGACCAGGTGAATTGACAATCTAAAGACGGCAGTAGGAAACCGCCGATTCAGAGTCGGTCGGAGTGTCAGAAGTGTTGGTAAATAAAAAAACGCATTTGAGTAGCATGGTGGCATATGGACCTATCCAGATAAATTAGATCAAAATTCTGACGCCAATTAGCATCGTATAGTTGGCACTATACGAAGCTAATTGGCGTCAGAATCAGAAGAATCAGAGCTATCTCAAATCTTATATTTTGTTCAGAGGTACTTCACATGTAATTATAATAGCTGCTGTGACTTTTTGTAATCACCGCACCAAGAGCCATCAAAGGTCTGATATCCGTTAAGATTCTAACTCACTTGTGCAACATATGAAATTAAATAGTTGCCCTAACTCTGTTATTCATTCCTTTTATCAGATTGAAGTAGCAAACGAGCACGCAGTCCACCTGATGGTAAGTGGTCACTGCCGCCCATGGACATCTGTTAACATCTTCATATAGAGCAGGGGTTCTATCTGAAGTCGATCGCAGATGCGTTGCTACTCCCGAGGACTGAGATGGTCGCCTCATATAAGTGAACCGGCAACCACACCCTTCCAACGAAACGCAAGAACTCACGCTAGAACGTGTGGCGGTGGTACCTCCCCGGTCGAACTACACTTGTTCTACCACCTGGAAACTACTTTTTCATATTTCACCTAACACATAAAACGACTGGCTTAAGGGAGCAACTAAAAATATACTTACCTATTACACATACGCATAAATAACACAATCATTACATTATTATATAACACAGATTCCATAAACCACCCATCATTCATCTCACAATAATTTTGAAAGGGAACTGATTTTTTTTATATAAATAAAAAAGATTCAGGACTTAAAAAACCTTAGGACAGTCGTATACAAAACAAGTTTAGCAAGGAAGAACTTTTCGAGTTGATAACACCTACTCGGTTCGTTCCTCGAAAGTGAAAGATAGATATATAGTTACAACATCGATCTACACAGTTATTAACTATATTGTATAACAAGAAATATTGATGACCAAATAATTTAATGAACTAATCTCCATGCAATGAAGTGATTAGACATTTTTTTAATCATATCATTTAGTGTTATACAATTTAGTATCATCTACTTAACATCCAAGAGAAAATGCTAAACACAGATAAATATCGAATACGTTTAAATATCGGTTACATCACAATCGACTACACACATATATTGATTAAACTTTTAGACACTAAAATCGGAATTATTCTAACCGTTGACTTTACACTTTCATCATCATCACTTTGGGGAGCGTCCTTTGTGATAAAACTGTAACACCAACCACTAATACTATCTTAATAATAACTTACCTAATCGGCGTGTATATAGTTTATTGTGTTTCATTAATTCTCGATGACTTATGTGATTCTCCACAACAAAAACAAAAGAGGGAATTACTTATTACTAATTCCTTAAAACTAATTCACTTATTCTTATTCACTGCTAACACTAAATATCCTAATAGAACATTGTCCACCTTAAGCTACGTCCAAATGTGATTTAGGAATAACACTACACTCGTACATGACTAAGCCTTAAAACTATAATCAATCTTAACCTATCCTTAATCAAGACTCAGTTGATGTTAAACAGCGCGCTATATAGAGGGGTTGCTCGTTATCCTACTAAACTCACTTAAAACTAAGAGATTATATTAGATTAAATGGGAAAAGTTGAATTAATCCTAATCTTATTTGTATCGTCTACACGAATAATTTGAAATCGTTACATGCTATAAACTAGATGCGTTTGGCATCGGTTCTCGACTGTGTTCGAGGCGTTCCAAGATTACGCCTTATAGCTATTAATTACGAAAATACAGAAAGTGTGTATTCGCGGTGACAATCTCGCTATAATTCCAATTAACCGTGAGAGGATTGGTTTATTAAGGAATACAGCACAATTTTTTTTGTCGCAAACCTAAACAATCAATGTCCGACTCGATACACATTTCCAAAAAGGAAAGAGAAAGATAAATGAAAATGAAAAATCCTTTGCTTTATTTGCTCAGGGGTTAATGCTTTGAAGGTTGCCATAATCACCAAGCTTGGCAAAAGAATTCAAAAATAGGGGGCAAGAAACTTAGATCGAGTTTGACGTACTTAAATTTCCAAAGTAAAAAAAAGTCTTAATAAAAATAAATTGGCACTTGGTGATCGCAGTTAAGATGTCAAATACCCAGGGTGTCGCTGCAGCCCATCACCCTGGTTGATTTTCACCCTAAGTCGCCTCTTACGACACCCTCGGGGAAGTATGGGGTGGT
The DNA here is from genome assembly GCA_002930495.1 of Cecropterus lyciades. Lineage (NCBI taxonomy): Eukaryota > Metazoa > Arthropoda > Insecta > Lepidoptera > Hesperiidae > Cecropterus > Cecropterus lyciades. The sequence goes on from MOOZ01000789.1 coordinate 228,639, forward strand.
CTATTCTACGCCGGAGCCACACGGCTAAGTATTTCAAAGATAAATTATACAGAATATATGTAAGTTCGTATGCAACGAACTTTAAAAAAATGGTTATAAGGCGTAATGTACTATCACAATAAGTAATCTCCTGTCATCCAAATTCTACGTAATCATGGAAGATTTTGGATTTAAATTCTCTTACAACAGCTACTATATAATTCTAAATGTAACTCTCGTATGACCTGAATTACACGTTATTATTTCCTCAAAAAATGCTCTAATCGTTAGTGATTATTCCTAAGTTATATTTAATGTTGGATATTGCGTAGGTTTGATCTAAGATCAGACAAGCTGGGGGATATCGGGGTAAAACTGTTAATACGTTAATTTATTTAATAATTATTCAAATAGTGTTGTCAGATTTTGTGACCAGCGCGTAAACGAGTCATGACTGACTTAAACCAATTTGAAATGAAATACGTCTAGATTATTTCAAATTGGTCTAGTTTACCTGCGCTTCGTGTGCCTATGGTATCTCCGGCTATCATACATATCAGAGTTGTGATACTGATATGAATGACGGTGGTACCGACCCGGTCGAACCCCGGCACTATGGTTCTACCACCCGTCTTTGTTTTATTGCACACTTATTAACAGGATGCCATTTACATACATAGGATTTCTTTTATTGGATAGTCTTCCGATCATTCCTGTTTAATATCGTGCGTCATCTTGTCATCTTGATAGAACGCATTATTACGGTTTTAGATAATCTGATTTAATATACAGCATTTGTTTCTCATAATCGCGTTCTAGAAGATATAAGGATCGTGTTCTCTTATCCAAGTTTATCGCCGTAGTCAAATCATTCATAGCCTCATAGTCAAATCCGTATTTTTAGTGCTAGAGTCATTACGTCGTAGCATCATCATCATTACCGTATATTTGAAGCCGTAGTCGGAAATCATAGAATCATCGTCAAAACCGTGTGCATAGCGCATAAGTTGTGGTTTCAGAGCATCATTAACATAGCCGCAGTCGTCATTCTTAGCATCATTTTCGTAGCCGTATTCTTGCTGTAGTTGCCAGAGTTCAATCGAAAAGGATTTACCCCTTTAATGGTGTTTTATGTGAGTTAAAAGAGATCATTGTTAACACTACATCCGCAGAATTACTTTTTATTTGAGCATCATTAATATACTCGTGATTGTCATTTGTAGCATCATTTTCATAGGCGTATTTTTGACGTGGTCGTTTGAGTATTCAATCGTAGACCACTTCACCCCACAAATTGTTTTACGTGGAGTAGAAAACATTATTGTCAAAGTAACATCTTCAGTATCGTAATTGTATTTATCATAGCACCATTGTCATAGCCACAGTTTTCATTCTTAGAATCATCTTTGTAGCCATATTTGTGCCGTAGTCGCCTGTGTTATCAATCGGAAAGTACTCTTTTTCGCAAATTATGTTTTGCAAAGAACAGAATGGTTCATTGTTAAAGCAAGATCTTCATTATCATAGTTGTGTTTATCATCGCCACAGTCGTCATTCTTAGCATCATTTCGTAGCCGTAGTCGTCAGTTTATGTATGAAGTATCAAACAGATCTAAATCATAAAAGTAGCTTTGTAACAGTATTTCTCACAACATCATTACCATAGCCGTACTCGACATTTGTAGCCTCATTAACATAATAGTTCAGCAGAGTTTATTCGTCTTGCAGTTATCGGATACCATTCGATCATAACCTCAACTGACATTAAACAAGCTGTTGGTTTAGTAAGGGTCGGAGTGTAACCGATTCCTAAAGATTACTTTGCATGAAATTGAACTTAACTTGAGATTAAAACAATAAATATAACGCCGTAATCATAGCCGTAGCATCATTATCATAGCGTAGTCGGTATTCGTAGTATCATTATCATAGTCGTAGTCGGTATTCGTAGTATCATTATCATAGTCGTAATCGGCATTCGTAGCATCATTTTCGTAGCCGCATTTTTGCCGTGATCGTCTAGTAGTCATCGGAAAGCACTCGATCCCACTGAGTTAGGTTTTGCAGAGAGTCGAAGAGGTATGTGGGTATATGGCCCGGTTCAGTGATTTTTCCGATGATTGTGAAGTCACGGTTCAAATGGCCGTACGTGGTGGAAAAATCGAAAAGTGTAAAAGCCTCCTCCAACTGAGAAGCTGTAGGAGTTTCCTCGGTGAAATTACCTGAAATATTTTACTCTACTTTATAAGTGTAAATAAACTTTTTCATTTTTTTTAATGTAATATGCTCTGATTAATGTCATTAGTCATTGGATAAAATATTTGACTTAGCTAGTCTGTAAGTAATAACTTTTCTAGTTCGTTAAGAAAGACCACCCATCCTTTTTAATATGATGTTAATTCATTTATTCAAATATTAATCCTGAAAGGGCACCTTTAAATATTTTTAAAGAAGGTAGTAAAAATTTTCTTGTATTAAAAGCTATTTTTAATATAAATTCATCAACGCTATATATTTTTGTTGTCTATATATTTTGTTGTCCATATATTTTTTCTGTGCGTGTGTATGTGCGCGTGCGTGCGTCTGTGCGTGTATGTATGTATGTATGTTTACCAGTATCAGGAAACCAGGCGTTAATGATTCCTCAAATTTCACTTACCGATGAACGCTACAACAATTGCAGATATCCCCGGGAACAATGGTGAGGGTGTCGCCCAGCCGAGAACTTCGAACGTCAGCCCGTTGGATGACACTAAGAAGTTGTAGGGCAACAGGTCCCCACACTTCTCCTGATTTAACAAAACGATCATTTAAAACTTCCAGAACATTTAAATTTTACTGTTATGTCCCTGTAAGATCATATGCAATATCACATACGAAAATTTCAAACTATCGCCTTATTGTACGTTTGCGTTGCAGGATATATATCAAAAGTTGACGATACAGTGAAACAACAATGTAACTTTTCAGAGGAAAATGCTTTTTAAGTAAATCGATATATTTACAAGAAACAGCCAAAATATGTACTTCGCAAGTTAAACTAAACTACATTTTTGTTAGCAACTTTAACATAAATATTAATCCATCTAAAAATCAATATATTAAATTCAAAGCATATTTATAACAATGTCTTAAACGTCGCAATAGCATAGAAACGGAGTAGCTGGCGCAGCTGAGCTTTTTGGCTGAGCAAAAAATAATGACGAATTTAATAAGCTGATTGCCAACCTTCACTAGTTGGAGAGGCACCTCCAGAAGATCAACAAAGAAGACAATCTATCACCACTTCACTTCTTTCGTAATGGAGTTGAAGCGGAGAAAAAACTCCATAACTCACAGTTTTTAGGTGGTAGACCTCTTTGTGGGTTAACTCTGGAAGCACTATTGCCACACCTGTTTCTGCCTAATAACAGCAGTATTATGCTACTGTGTTCTGGTCTGAAGAGTGTGGTAAGGAAGAAATATTTATCAGCATCGTTAAGACTTAGTTCTTAGGGGTAGCAACGCATCATTTGCTAACCTCGGGTTAGACAAATCTTATTGTTGTTGTTGTGTTGATTACACATGCGCGGCAGTGGCCACTTACCATCAGGTGAACTGCACGCACGTTTGCTACTTCCATATTATAAAAAAAAAAATCACATCTAGCATGAAAAGCATTATAATATGGGATTCAACACCACTTCCACGTCTATTTCTGGATAAAATCAGCTAAGATATGATATCTGAACTGTGATAAGGTATCCATAATAACAGTACTAATGAGAACAACTTAATGAGACCATAGGAGTTCCACAAGTCATAAAAACTACTCAACATCATATGAACAAATTGCATGTCGCGCTAGCTCAGAAGAAAAAAATAGATAAAATACTGGCTCAACTAATCCAAAGTATCATTAATTTACTAAAGTAACTCAAAATCCGGAGTCAACATTGTAACGATGTATATTTGTATTTGTATCGGTGATAAAACGTCGCGGTAGCGATAAACGCTTTCATCTGAATAATACTTCGCGAACAAATATAAAGTGGATACATTTAAATGCAATTATTATTATCAGAATTAGATTATTGCGCAAACCGCAGTCGCGTAGTGCGAACGTGCAAAGGCATATAAGAATTAAAATATGATATTTCCCGTTTGCATTGCTATTGCATAAGTAGCCAAATCTAATTTCAATTGAGGAAAGAGTAATAAAGCATATGCTGCTACACAACGATAACAATCGCTTTATATTAAAATGTGAAATAATTCACTTCCTGCACACTAATTGCCTTGCAGAGTTTCTAATGCGTTATAGTTCTCTTCGCCACTAGAATCGCACTAAGATTAGAGTAAATATCTAAAAACACTGGTATCAAAGACATGCAAGCGTATATATTTATTCTTTTTGTTTGGTACTACAAGTACTGTTATACGTGCCATAGCATTGTAGATTCATACAATAGAGAAGATTGACATAATCATGTTTATAAATGTACTTAGCAATGCACTTGAAAAAGATGAGCATTCGCATTCGCAATAGTTATTAATGTACCAACAAGTTACAAGTAATATAATTAATAAATCGCTTAAACATGATCACCATTGGCGGTCGCAGTTTAACAGCAAAAGCGTGTCTTCTTGAGCCTTTGCACTCAGTCATTTAATTTTTATTCATTAGTTTCATCATTATTCAAGTATCATCATAAGACGAATCGAGCAACTGATATAACTCTATACCAGTAGGTAAAGTCTAATAAAATGGACACTGAAGATTGATGCGCTTTGATTGTCGCAGTGACCGCAAAACCCATACAATAAATGAAGCTGAATACACGCACACTGCATAGACACATACATAACGCACACGCAGCATTTATTCGCACTAAACATCGCAAAATAATGAAAACAGATATATATTTTCTGTTGATTTCTAGTAATAAAAAAATAATGAAACACTAATTCAAATATCTGGCCATTTACCTACGCATCATTAAATTAGTCTGCCAATTTTAATACTCGCAATATAAATGTTATGTACGCATTAGAAAACCAATTTTCTACAGAAATGATGTAAAAAGGAAATTATTCATTATAATTATAAGTTTTGATTAACTTTCTACATACACTTAATGCCAAAAAATATTCTAGAAACCCGTAGTAAGCATCTGTAAATAGTTAGCGAGATTTTATAGCCGCGCCTAAAAAACATTATTACTCATTCTCACAGACACATTACTCCATCAGAGTACTTGAGACGCCCCAAAATATTGTTCGGGACCGTCCTTCGGACTTTAGGCTTTGTCACAAGGATCCCCCTTCGCCAATTGCTTCTTAATTGCATCTTAAATTTATCATTATCAATAAGAATGTATATTTAAAATTACATTGTGTGACAAATTTATTTTATCAATTCTGTTAATTGTTGATCAAGTTTTTGATATTCCACTTATTGCAACTAAATGTACCTTATATTTAACATCATCATTATAAACATGAAGATTCCATTGCATGATGATTTTATTTTATCAACTCCTTCAGATTTCAGGCTTTGACCATGTTCTCGATACTTCGCCAATTGCATTTTAATTTTATTATATAATTAATCATCATTATAAATGTACAATGAAGACTGAATTAAGTGATAAATTTATTTTATCAATTCCGTCAAACTTCAAGCTTTGACCAAGTTTTAGATACTTCGCCAATTGCATTTTAATTGCAAATTATCGTATCATCATTATTATTATAAAGTTACTCTGAAGATTGAATTGTGCGATAAATTAATTTTATCAATTCCGTCACACTTCAACTTCGACCAAGTTTTTGATACTTCGCCAAAGAAATGTACATAAAACATTAGTATAAAAACTTATTACATTTACAAAACGTAAAACAATAGTTTACCTGCATGTCCTTCAATAGTTCGGTGCAAACAAACATGTCGTTACACGTTGTGGTACCGGTTTCTACCACGACGATATGGCGTGATGGCTTTTTGGCTTCGGACATGGCTGGCTTGCAGACGGGCAGGTCGCACCATTGCTGGCGACTCACCAGCAACAGCGGCGTTTCGACGGGCGGCAGGATATTATCTAGAACACAGTGGAGAATCCCTGGTGGGACTTAGAAGGCAGATGTTTTATTGTTACCATTCCAAGTCCCTATAAATAAAAGACAATTCCTAGTTCTTATATTTAAAAACGCAGTGGTGGCTAACTGGTCGAAACTAGAACTCAATTTAAATATCAATGAGGTTCACTTCAGAGGTTTGAATCCCAGGTGAGCATCTCTGATTTCTTAAAGATTATCTATTAGATTATCGATTAATCTATTACGCACATGTAATAGAAATTAAATATTACTTGTTATAACGTTGAAAGAAAACTTTGTATAGAAAGCTACACGCCTGAGGGTTCCTTGAAAAATTCAAAGTTGTGTGAGTCTTCAAACTTTGAAAACTCCTAACTTGCCCAAATAGTTGACTGTGGCTTCTACCTCTCTCTCTCTCTTTAATAGGAGCCCCGTGATCAGCAGTGGAGCCGTAATGGGATGATAACGATATAAAAAAAATTGTTTGTAAACAGTATGGTGTCTTTCCATACGTGCATATAACATGCATATTCATAAGCACGTTATCTGCACGTATGGAATCATACATTTATTTAGAGACTAAATTTATTATTTTTTGTTGACAAAGATGCTTGTGTGAGCTATGATCTAATTGATCATAAAAAACACTTTTCTAACATATGTTGTATAATAAAAATCAGCCAACAAGATTTTTCAAGAATTGCACTCTTCAAATTGCACCCTAAAAATTAAAGATATAAAAATGATACATATGATGGTTTATTGATGTAAACCGCTCAATCCAATTGAATGACTAAATTGCGGAAGTGCTTTTGGATCAAGTGTCCAATTTACTATGAAATCGACGTAATCGTTTAATCGACGTATACCGGACGAAAAGTGAATCGTGTGAGTTTCTGCGCGGTCTCCCTCTGTTTATTACAACTATCTACCAACTATCATGGTCAAAGATGGCCAACCACTCGATTGTTATCGATCGATGGACCTCGCCTATCGTTCCCGTCGATCTTGGCAAGACAAAGAAAAACATATTCCGATACAACATTTTTCCTCGTCAAATTGTAGAGAATCTGATGTTCGATTTAATAATTCTTTAACAAAACCTTATCAGATTTCTGGATATTCATAGACATAGTTGTAATGTTATAGATTTAGAACAAAATTAACTGATGAAATTAATATGTTGCTGTCTCATTTATGTAATAAGTAAAGTTATGCAAGTCTTATCTCAGTCGTCAAGATATCTCGAATCCATGTGCAGGTACCGTTGTCTTTTGAACTCAATGAACGTTCTTCCCACCTTACTTACCTGCCTTGCTCTGGAGGTAAAGGAGGTATATGCCAATAAGACTCCCCAATATCAGCATGCCCATCAGGACTCCGAAAGCGAATCTGGAACGGGCCCTCCATGTTGGTTGGTTGGACTCCGGAAAACGGACTAGCGGAGTTGCCTCTGTCGGTTGGATGTCTTCGTCAGCCCTGAATGAATTGTGGGTGGACCCGTGGCCTGGGGACAATTAAATCTGTTTTATTGTCTGATTGTTTCGTTGTTTTGGCGTTATATAACGACACTAAATGTACATTCACGAGATGGTAGAACCAGTGTAGTTCGACGGAAGGTACCACCGCCACGCCACGAAGGGTGTGGTTGCCTGCTCACTTATATATCTTAGTCCTCAGGAGTAGCAACGCATCAGTGACCGACTTCAGACAGAGCTCCTGTTCTATATGAAGTTGCTTACAGATGTCCATGGGCGGCAGTTGCCACTTAGTATTAGGTAGACTGCGTGCTGGTTTGATATTTCAGATAAAAAAAAACATTGTTCTCACATTCATCTAACAGCTAACCAGAGGGACATAAAACCTTCGCTTCAAGTTCAAGATAAAAGATCCGAGGAAGCCGGGGTTCTAATAGGTGTGACACGTGACGTAAAGACTTGTGTCAATCGAAGCCAGTATGCTGTTCTATTTTAGTTAGAACTATTATTCTACAAAGCAACAAGGTGCGAAGAAAATATCCGCCTACATCGAGACGTATTTAACATTAACCTCGACATTTGTTTGGTAAACATGTCTATTACGAATACAAAACATGCACATTATTAAATTATTTACCTAACGATTAGTTGATCATACATTGAAGTATAGAATTACGAGCGATGTCGGCTATATCATTCGCTTATCGTATAATAATAATCCCACTGGTGTCATTTATCATTCATATGCTACTTTGCGTGAATAACCGCACAATTCCAAATTCATCAATTTTAACTTAAATATATAGTAACATCCTTATTATATTACTTTAGATTTGAAGACTTAACGTTCTATCGCCACAATGTTTAATGGTCTTTTAATGTTTATTATTTTAGCTTTTCTTTTTACCTGGCTCTCTTGTAAAATTACCGTTGGTATTATGTTTTTATTTATGCAAAATAACGATACGAGTCAAATCTCATTGTCAAACATAACAAGCTAGTAAGCTTCTTAATATATACTACGTAATGAGTTTTTTTTGGGTATGTTATACGGTTGATAAGTGATTATAAACCAAATGGGACGATATGTTTTTCCTTAGTCATAAACAAGTTTAGTATGGCTTAGTTACCTGCAGGTTTTCCCTACAAAGCATTTATAGTAATAGAACATATGAACTTATCCTCAACATAAATAGTTTAGCTACATATGTGTGTGTGACGAAATGCATGCTTCGCTATAGGACATAAAAATAGTCGCCAACTTATCGCCGTTCATCAAAATTACCCTAAAAATAAAATAAATAAACGCTTTCTACACTCATAGTCCCACACTTGGATTTACTCCTGTACCGTGGGTGCTATGAACACACAAAGACGAATACGCAAACATCCAGACCCAGAACAGAAATCTAAACTCATCATTCAGATTTCTGTTTGGCCGGGGATCGAACCCGAGACCCACTGCGTGTCAGACCGGTATGGTGACCGCTCCACCACGTGGGTCGTCAAAATATTACCCTATAAGAAGCCCAGGTAAATAAGCTACGTCCATGCAAAATTTAATGTATATATTAGTATAGATAATAATTATAGAAAGCTGAATTTGATCTTACATTCGTATTTTATAAAGATAATTATCTATTTATACCTTTTACTATTCTTATTTTACCTATTATGAAGATATAATACCTATTTATCCAGGCGCATGTAGTTTAGTAAGTGTAAGATTAGGCAAACATTATTCACATATATATTTAAAGATTTTGTCTAAATGGAAACACGTAAATTGCCCCGAAGCCTGTAATCTAGAAAAGAAGTTTCCTTATTATGCAACTATTATTTACTTTCCACGTACCCATTCTTTCTATTCAGTTTATTTAAATTCCAAAACAGTGACTTAAGACTTACTATACAGACTGTTTAGCTGGATCTCTACCATGATTCAATATACACTCGGTAACATTTAACACACATCACACAATATACGACATTACCACACAGATATAAAACACACACTGACATTTGATACAAGTCTGTTTTCTATGCGTGATATCATAATATGGCCGATGACGTTCTATAATCTTTATACTGTATGTATAACGACTATAAATCTAGGACTATTCGTATATATACTAGAAATTCGTAATGTGTTAGAAATAATTATAAGGAAACAATAAAGGATCTATTATATATACATTAACTAATGTTTATTCGGAATTCACATACTACCTAATAAATGTATGTATTTTTTTTTTAATATGGAAGTAGCAATCGAGCATCCATCGCAGTCCATCTGATGGTAAGTGGCTCCTGACGCCCATGGGCATCTGTAATCAACCTTAGATATGATTAGAATCTTACCTGAGGTTAGCCACAGATGCGTTGCTACCCTTGGAACTTGGAACTAAATTGGAACGCCTCTGTAAAGTATATCTCCCATACCCACGCCCTTCATATCAGAACACAGCAGCGCATAAAAATGCTGTTATAAGGCAGAAATACCGTGCCGTAGGTGTGCCGATGGTGCTTCCGGAGTCGAACCCCAAAGAGTTCTTCAAACTTTATGTATGTTTGTAAATTATATTTTTTTTGGCGTGTTAGTAGAATTAAACAAAAGGTACTCTAAGTATGAGTTTATTACGTTTATTCAAAATAATCTTTATTTTACGTTTTCGTTTAAGTCCCATGCCCAGCAGTGGGACGGGTTAATGGGTAATGGGTTGACGAAAACGAAATAACCTAAAAATAAGATCGCAGTATACTGAATTTATTGCCACACCCAAACAGCGGTTCAAAGTGCATACATAAATGAGTATATACGTTCGCTCAGTATTGATTTATGTCCTAGTGGGGTCGCCGGGCGGGATCGTGGGGGTAGTGTTATATAACTCTGAATACACCTGCATCTAGCCAACGATAGTTGGACCACACCATGGCTTAATACGTGTACAGATGCTGATTACTATTGTATTAGGAGAAATAAATGTTATGTCAGTAACATATCGACGTCAGATTTTGAAATAAATACAAAAAATCAGTATGCAGGTAACACCTAACTGTGGCCAACATCAGGTAAGACTCAGATCTTATCTGGGTTTGATATGTATATGTAACATCAACAAACACTGCGGTCAAAAACCTCCTTAGGAATGACTGTGTCAAGCAATGGACCTCAAGACTGTTGAATGGATGAACAAATATGAAAATGTAGACTTGAAATTAATAGGCTCCATTCATCCATCCATAAGCCCTTTAAAGTCCACTACTGGACATAGGCCTCCTATAATCTGCGCCACTCCGACCGGTCCTGCGTCATGTGAATCCAGTGGCCGCCGTTTTCTTCAGGTCATCAGTCCACCTGATCGGGGGGCGGCCTGTACTCCTTTTGCCCAAATTACAAGATGTTGTGGTATTATTTTATTGTACTAACATTTTGTTCATATATGCTTGCATCAATAACTACACAATAATTTAATAATTTTAAATTAAAAATACAGTTTTATCCACAAATGCCTAGCATGGAAAACATGGTATTCTAACCACATCGAGGTTAATGGCCTTTTAATACATTTTTATTTTTTATATTTCATTCATTAGAAATTTAATAAACAAAACAGTTTAATTTTTATTTGGCTCTCCTCTAAATTTAGCGTTTTTTGTGTTATTATTAAATCTAGTCAGCGATATATTATAGGAAAGAATATTTGTAACCAATTTTCTTTTGCTCACCTAAGTAGCATAAACTTTTGTAATCGATTTTCTTTTGCTCGTCTAAATAGCATCGAAAATAACAACAGTTGTATGAAGGACATACCCGAAAACATGATCACGATTGATATGAAAAAGACAA
>MOOZ01000789.1:241236-252817 GCA_002930495.1 Cecropterus lyciades
ACCTTCAGCTTTACAATTTTATATTTAGCTCTTACTAAACATGTGTTGCCTTTTAAGGCAAATCGGTCGCAATACTCATGTGGTATACAAAAGGCTCTAAATCAGATGTGCGATAAAGATACACATCTAAATTAATAGTTGTATGTATATGTGCGCCACAATGTGTCCACATCACCCGTGACAGAAGAATCAATCTAGTAGAAAATGTCAATTGTTTTCAGCAGTTAATAGGTGGTAAATGGTTCAATTACCATCTCTACGCGTATTTATTTATTTATTATTATTTATTTATAGCGTGAAGTGTGGATGCGGCCTGCTTTATATAAGCCTACTATCTTAGTCCTCCAGAGCTGACCTGTGTTTGATCGGCTTATTATATAGAACCCCTGTACGGTTACAGATGTCAATCAGTTAGTTACAAATGAACTTTAAACACGATTACTAATCTTTTACTACAACGTATATTATAAAAAAAAAAAAAACAACATTAGTACCTACAATTTTCATTACGTTTGAAAGCGGCGAGATTGTATATTAAAGCGCAGAGAACGATCGCAAGAGCGTCAGTGCCACCCTTGTATTATTGATTATTTATTGGGGGGACGGGGGATAGAGACTGGACGTTGGTTCTATAAGCATCTAGCGTTTAAAGGGAGGTACCTATTTGTGCACAAAATTGGTATGGAGATAGGCGACCATGGCGCGAGATGAACATACAGAGGTACATATCATATAGATACATTTCGTACAGTGAAAATGAAAGGGATGGAACTTAAAATTTCGGCATTTCTTTATTTTATGGTAAGGACGTAGCAAACGAGCATGCAGCCCACCTGATGGTAAGTGGCTGCTGCCGCCCATGGACATCTGTAATCAACCCTAGGTAAGATCAAAGTCGCTCACCTAAGGTAAGCCAACATTGTTAGACAACATCAACGTGCGTAATATATTACTACTCAGTTATATCTCCTAGCGATAAGAAAAGTTTGTTGGATATTTAATTAATTTAGAATAAAGTTGTGGATTGAATTTGTTATAATAAAATTGTGGATCTCAATACTTTATAAGGCCAACATTTTAACCGATTGCAACATAAGATAAGGTACTCAATTCAACTGTTTTTATATAAATTTGAAGAGTTTATTAACACGTAGTGTCTTTGATAAGATAATTTTCTTTTCATTGGGTGTTTTTTTTTTCACACTGTGCGTTATAATCAGCATGGACATTAGACACAGTTGTTTCAGGCTTTACTATACTGAAAAGGGTTTAAATACATAACCAGTTTTATATTACATGAGCTTGGTGTATTGTATATCATTGGTCACGGTTCGTGATGATTAATATAATTAATACCCATAATGTATAACGTTGCATATATGTAGGTATATAATAAGCATCACGCGCTGTCTTAACACTAACTAGACGCGAGAAAAAATTCGTAAATTAATCAATGTTATATGATAGATGGACGTTAATATTATACGTTATAATCATCGTCGCAATCTAATAGGCCCATTTGATATATGATATATATTGGCCCATATATATATATATAAATGTATATATATATATCTTATATCGCAGTGTCATCTATTCATGTACTATACCAGTACCAAATAAATTTCCACAAAAAGACTACTCTTCCCTTAAACTTCTACTTCCCTTAAAATATTGAATACACGCACGGAAACTACCACGCGACGAGGAGTTTAATATTTTTACATAGTGTCGTTTTAATCTTGTCATAGGGCTAGTTTCATATGAAATCATTTGATATAAGCCAATGATGATTGCTAGCTATATGAAGTTCCACCCTACAAAATTGATATATAATATTGATGGGTGGTAGTGGGGGGATAGGTAAATGGGCAGTTATACGCGGAAAGTACATTCAGGTGCATGCGCAGTGTATCAGCTCACCTCTCTTCCCCCATGCCACCCAGGCGTCCTGAATAGCTGCTAACAAATAAATCGATAGAATGTAACCTTTATTGCGTTATTACCTGCTAGGTTCACGGGAATAAAACCAAATGTTACTTTCGAGAAATCAAGTTATTATTAACAAATGTACGTTGTTACAACAACTGAGCTGACCATTAGCTTGTTTGGCAAGTTAGGTGGCGAAAAAAATGAGACGCTTTGAGAGACATTTTTAATGTATTGAGGATCCAAACGCAAGGACCAATAGCTAACGAGAAGACGAAGCGATGACGGGTGATTTTTATAGTTGATATAATCCGTACGTCACACCAAGGAAGGTGACTTTAAAAGGTAGTAGAACTCTTTATGGTTCGGAAGCACCATACTGCTGCCTAATAATAGCAGCATTATGGGCTGTTATGTTCTGGTCTGAAGGGTGCGGTAAGGGGACATACTTATCCGAGGCGTTCCAACTTAGTCCTCATCAACTCGCTTACAATGTACCAACACTGAGCAGTCTAACTAAGAAGACCTACGTAAACAGTTAACATCGCGGTTTTGCATTTCTTAACTCGATTCGTATTCACGCTGACTATTTGCTGAATGATAGTCAATGAAAACTGTCATTACGAAATTAGTTAGTTTTCGTACTCTTAGCCTCGCTTTTGATATCCGCTGGTTGTATGTAAAATGGCGTTGTTAATGAAATAGACCATCATTCGCAATTTTTGGCTCGCTTCGCCTTCTTGCTGGTTATTTGACAGTTGTTGCTGTCAACGAAAACAAATAATTTAAGCATATTTTGACTTGCTTATCGGTGGTTATTAGCCATGATCAGTTTTTCATGAAAACGGTTAGCTTTCAGATTTTCTTGGCTCGTTTCACCTTCTCGCTGGTTATACGTCATGTGTAGTTGTCAAAGTAAACTGTTAGTTTGGCACCATTTGCCTCTTATGGACATAATGGCAGTTATTTGTCGTGTGAAGTTTTCAAAGAATACGGTACGATTATGCACCATTTGCTCATGCGAAGCAAATACTTTAAACAAATAAGTACTATTTGGTATTTTGTATAGTATTTGTACTTATTGGTAGTTATTTGTTTAAAGCATTTATTTGTTGTTTGTTGCATTTAGTTGTGGTTGTCAAAGAAGGCGGGGCTAGTTTTTGCACTATTTACCTCGCATGGGCTTTTTGGTGGATATTTTTTATGTGTGATATTCAAAGAATTTGCATTAGGTACTGATTGATAAGATTAATTGAACATTACAAAACTATTCGATTTTCGAAATAAAGTTTCGCCTCTCGTTCAGTTTGCAATTTGTTTGACAATTTTAACGAATGAGCAAACAAAGTGATCGCTTATCATAACATCGTGTACAATAAATCACTAAATAATCAATTCATTCGTTTTAAAAGTCAAACATTATTAATGCATTTTTAAATAACTGTAATGAAATATAGTAAGTTACCATTATTATTTAATTCATATTATTTTTTATTATTACCCTCATATATCAAAAATACAATTTATTGAATGACTCGTACAAAGGCGACATTAAAATAACAACGTGTTATAGTTACAATACAAGTTACTTATATTCATAGACGAAATTTAAATATTAATGCTATATATATACTTTGAAATTTTCTAAATATATATAACGATAGCTTCCGTTGTTAATTGTAAAACGGATTTTAAATCAAAATACGATTTATTTATAGACCCGTGAACTTACCGCGCTAGCTCGCAGCAAAGGTCACAGTATCGATTTATTTATTAGCTGGGAATCAGGGCGACCAGGCAGACTTGTGATAGGTGACAGGGGACGAAATACCCCCTCGTCCCCCGTCAGCTGGGTCGTGTGCACTGCGCATGCACCTGAACACTGACGCAGTTCCTATACACATCATTATATACCTTCCGCGTATAACTCAATAGAGATAAGTATCTATAATGCTGCCCTATGCGAGTATAACTACTAATAATAGATAATTTTACCCTGATGAAGTTCGACGCTTAAGATACGCTCATGAATATTTATATTAACGTAATACATAACTTAAGACTCATTTATTTCAAAAATGGTTGATTATAGTCTTGATCATCAGTGCCAATGAATAAACGGAAGACGTGAAATGCTTCACGCTAGAAATATGTGTGCGGATGGCACCTCCACGATCGAACCGTACTGTCCACCTTTCATAAATTCATATACCTATGTAAATAAATTATATGTACATTTTTCCATAAGAATCATCATTTCTGCAAGCTTCAACCTATTTAACTTCACTGCTGAACAAGAAAACCTTTTAGGAGGAGTTCTGTTTTTGCCTTGCCTGGCGTGTTTGTGACCTCAGCGACATAGGAAGACGCCGCTGACAATTTCCTTGATTTCGTCCCTTAGTCGCCTCATCATCCACGAGTAGAGAACGGGTGCTTTAAAACACTGAACACACACGCAACAAATCGTAATCAATTTTACATTATTTTAAAAGAATAATTTAACTAAAGATACTTTAATCATGCGACAAATTTGGATCAATGGAATAATACCAGGAAATAGTACGTCAAATAATGCCAATATTAGTATGACACAATTATACGTCTGATATGCCAGATAAGTAAATATTGTCGTAACTGAATACACGAACATTCAACAAGTCTTTGTTACGCCACAAACAATTGTGAGCTTATGATTTATTGTTTAATAATAAGATTCCCCGCGCGGATCCGTTCGGGGAGTATGCCTTTCATGTAATAACTACATACTTTCAGGTACAGTAATATTTGAACTAAATCAATTTAGTAATAAGAAGTTATTTCATAAGAAGGTACTAATGAGAAGATATTTTTCATTTTACGACAGCGGGAGTAAGGGAAGAACGGAAATAATATTTTCTTCGGTCCAAATGTCAACGCCGACAAACCTGTTGCCTGAGTGGAGCAATATTCTGCTATATAATACACGGGGCTCTGATAATCGAACTAGTTGCGGTATAATCACATTTTCAACCATGACTGTGATTTGATAAGGCTACAGTGGCTAATGAAGTAAATGTAACCGTAAAGGTTTGGTGCATACGTAATGAACCACTGCACTAATTTCCATTGTATATCAGCTTAGTATTATCTATGCTCATAATAACGACAGTCCCTAGTGCCCTGCGTCCTTTAATTGGAACAGGTGTGCCAAAATTAAGAAATCATGAATCTTTATTTATGAATTTAGTTATGAATCTTATTAAATAGTATTAATCCCCAATTTTCGCTCCTTATTTAGTAAGGTTCCGTACCCAAGGGGTAAAAACGGGATCCTATTACTTAGACTCGCTGTCCGTCTGTCTTTCACTAGGCTGTATCACATGAACCGTGATAGCTAAACAGTTGAAATTTTCACAGATAATGTATTACCGTTGCCACTATAACTAATACTAAAAACAGAATAACCTAAATATTTAAGGGGAGCTCCCATACAATAAACAGAATTTATTTGCCGTTTTTTATAGTTGCACACTACACACGCTAGTTACATATTACAATGATACGAAAACTTCTTTTTCGTTTCAAACTTTTAAACCTTATTGGGAAAATTTCTTAGAAAACATAACCAAAAATACTTTGCTGACCTCGGAATTACATCGATCCTCAGTAGTACTCTTTGCGAAGACTAGACTAATGAAACAATAAATAATATAGGAACGCCAAGTCACATTATTTTGGAAATAATGTCGTCAAAAATTTTTGCAAAGTAGTCAAATTATTTGATGTACATTTTCATCACATTATTTTAATGTCACTTGATTATGCTGCCTGTTAATGTCAGATACTTTTGCTGCACTCGTGCAGACAGATATTATTGAACTCGTTCTTGGGGCAGATATTTTTGCTGACGTGCCTATAGTCAGATACTTATGCTCGTGACTGTACTTTATGGATGTCACCCTAAAAGATAACCAATGAAAAGGTCGTAGGACGATTTAGACGAAAGCATATACTTATGCTTACCAACAAGGAGACAGAAATAGTTTAGTCAGAATGTTCTTCGAAACCAGTGAGATTCTCCAGCTCATTATGATGGGTGAAATTGCAGGAAATCGAGTAGGAAAAAGAAAAACACCTTGCTGCGAAACATTTTAGAGTGGACTGGAGTGACTGATGCCGTTGTACTGTTCCGCCTTCCGAAGGACCGAGTGCGATACAAGAAACTTATAGCCCACCTTGCTCACTTGTTGAGTAGGCGCCGTAAGAAAAAGAAGATTTAAAACCAAAGCGGAAAGTAAGGGAACATTATTAAATCTAACTTTTCTAGTTTCTTGTCCTTTATACGAAGATTACTGCGTTAAGATATATATATATATATTAAACGACATCTTATGTTACCTCAAATAGTTTAGAAATCTAGCAATCTGTGGGTTAGTTTGTTTGTTAACATACTAACGCAATCATACTGCATAAACAAGAAATAATTAATGAATACCTTTGTGTAATCGCCATTTTTACATTTAATAGCAATGAAGAGCGTTTTGAGTCTCATATGTATCCCCACCCCTCACGAAAAGAGATTTATGCCTGTATTCCCTAGATATGCTAAATGTAGGTCACGAGCTAACGCCCGGAACTACGCAAGTTAAGTAGAGGGCGCAACTAGCCCGTCAGGTACGCCCGAACCATAATGACTTTAGTGTGAGACCAAGGGGCTTTGGCTATCAGGATAATGGCATTTTCCCATATTACGTACACACAAACAAAATACAAAAAATAGGATGCCCTCAGTTATCTCAAAAGATACTCCCTGACCATCTGAGAGACTTACGTTAAGATGTTACTGCCATCTCGATAGCAGTGAAAGAAGCCGACATCATGATCCAAATCATAGTAAAGTTAGAGCCAATAAAGTAGAAGGCGCCTACAAAAATCTCAATACGTCCGAACTACATGATAGTTTTACGTAAAGGTGTGGCGCCATCTTAACAGGTGTGATAGGAAGCGGTGAAGTGTGATGACTAATAAGATATTTTTTATTGAATTATATTGAATACGTATGTCACTTTTGTGCCAACAAAGTAAATAGCGCTCGCAGCTAGCACGCCAGATATTTTTAACTAAAGAACGTGGCCGTCATCTTGATGGAAGTGTCTGCATCCGACACAACGAACCAATTGATTATTATTTTTTGTACCAAAACACGATTTAATTTTGAGCATGTAACGTAGATGGCGCTCTTAGCTAGCTTGCCTGGTACTTCTGGACCGTTTAAAATTAGTTTTTCAGGTTGCAGCCACCGTCTTGCAAGCCAAGATCAGGATCGACAATTAATATAATAGTTACTTACACGAAACGTATATAAAAATATTGTGCGAATAAAGTAGATGGCGCTCGCGTCTTGCTTGTCCGGTACATCCGACCTGTAATTTTTACCTTAAGGTGTAACTCCCGTCTTGATAGCATTGCCAAAAGGCAGCAGGACGACGACGGTAATAATGATTTCATATAAATTACATCTGTTAAATTTTAGCCAACGAAATAGAGGGCGCCAGCAGTTATTTCACCGGATTCGTACGGACCGCCTGTAATTCATACCTTAAGGTGTAGCCGCCATCTTAATACCACTGAATACCAATCAACTCGATGGCTAAAATAATACAATATTTTGTATCTGCTAAGACACTTTCGTTGGGATTTATCTCATCAGGTACACTTAGACTATCTTAAAACCTTACCGTCGATTGTGTCACCATCATTACAGCAGTGATCAGCACCCAACGCGTCGTTAAGATCCGTATAATATGTATATATATATATATCTGTATATTATATATCAAATAAATAAGTTTTGTGCCACTTAAATAGTTGGCATTTGTACCGTAGCGTAGATACTCCGAGGAGTACCACCTCCGAGGAATAAAAGAACCATCTGAAAATCTTACCTTTTTAATAGCCACCAGCAGCACTAAGCAGTAACCGGAACCACGATAAATCATAACAGTCTTAGACCAAATAAATGAAATAAAGTAAATAAAACGTAAAAGAAACAAAATCGTACACAAATTTATTTCTCAAGATTATAACAGAAAGAACAAAGAAAGTCCGTAACGGCAGCCGTATGAACAAGTACCTATTCGAAATACGAAAAATAGGACCCATATTCACTTACCATCATGTCCAGACTCGATTCCGGTAGTCTTGAGGTTGCAAAGGTAACACTTATATTCACGTTTCATATCGCATTCAACAAGTCAAGACAGAAAAAAGGGCCGGTCTGAACTACGCGCCGCGCATGGCCGGGCGGAAAGTGTACGAACGACTTTATGCCGTGGAGGCTTGCATCTCACTGTAATCAATAGAGTGCAGTTATCAGGGCGCAGCTACCGAACGTAGTGATGTCGAAAGGCATCGACTCATGGGCTGGCGAATCGAGACGAATCGAGATAGGTGAATATCGAATGAATCGTGAACATTTTATGATGCACAAGTTACGAATGTTTCTAAAACGTTTTTTTTATAACTTTGACGACCCGCGTGGCGGAGCGGTCACTATACCGGTCTGACACGCAGTGGGTCCCGGGTTCGATCCCCAGCCAGACAGAAATCTGAATGATGAGTTTAGATTTCTGTTTTGGGTCTGGGTGTTTGTGTATTCGTCTTTGTGAGTCTATGGCACCGACGACACAGGAGAAAATCCTAGTGTTAGGCTATGAGTTTAGAAAGTGTTTATCATTTATGTTATGTGGGTATTTTAAATCTTTCGTTTTTTTAACGTCTCCAGTTTAAAAATCTTACACAATCTTAACGGCATTTATTTATTTAAATATTACATTATAAAAAATAATAAATTGTCAAATAAATTTATATTTTTTAAAATAATTAATTTCATTATGATAAGAGTACAATTTGTTTAAAAATTACAGAGTGACATTAACTGAAAATTTAACATTAACTAATAATTAAATTAACATTAACTAGTATTAAAAATATTTTGCCCCCTGATGTCCCCTCAACGTCCTTATATGGGTGCAAGTCAACCTTGTTGGAAACCGTGTTATCTCTACTTGACTAACACTATAAATTAGCTATCACGATACTTGGGCGAAATATTACTAGTAATTCTTTATCTTGTAACAACTTTCCGATATTCCTGAATTCCTGAATTCTTAAACTACCCGTGCTTCGCTACGGGACATAAAAATAGTCGCCATCTTTAAATAGTGCAATATACCGAAAACAAAAGTAGCCTATACGTTGACCAGGTAAATAAGCTTCATCCATGCAAAAAATCATGTAAATCGAACTAGTGGTTCTTGTGTGATTGAGTAACAAACGGACACACGGGCATACACTATCTCAATTTTATATATTAGATATAATGATATAAATGTACTAATTCTGAACTGAGACTATCGGGGCTCCCTAGATGTTCCTCTGCCTAATTGCCAGCTTTTCAGACGGTGATCACCTATCCTGGCGGGAGATCTTCCTTTGTAAAAAAAAACGCTTTCTACACTCATAGCTCAACAGTAGGATTTTCTGCTGTTTCGTGGGTGCCATGGACACACAAAGACGAATACACGAACACCCAGACCCAGAACAGAAATCTAAACTCATCATTCAGATGTCTGTCTGGCCGGGGATCGAACCCGGGACCCACTGCGTGGCAGACCGGTATGGTGACCGCTCAGCCACGCGGGTCGTCAACTTTGTCAAAAGGTAAATAACATAAATATAAATTATCATCCTCTTGTCTGAATTAAGTCCATTACGTTAAAGCAAACTAAAAAATATTTAAGCCATTCAATTTTTGTCATAAATTATAATAAAAAAAATACACAATCGAACGTATTACAATCCTTTATTACTCCATTTAATAGTGTAAATTGTGTATATTATATTTTTTCTTATGACATTCTGATGAAGAATTTTGGCTATAATATTTTTTACTCTTTATTTACATTCCTTGTACCTATATACTGTTATCAATTAAATCCCTTTTATAAAAAGCATTGCAAGCAGTATCGATATTTTATATCTCGTTCAACGAGTAATCAGGTCACCGGTGGACATCCCCATCTGCCTTCGTTACCTGGACACGCCCAAATACATGACGCATGTCCTATCAGCATTTCCTTGCTGTTCTGCAATATTGCTTTTTCAGATAGTTCTTCTTATTTTATAAAATATATCGACAGCAGGGAACTTTTAAAATATTTTTTAATTAATCATGTGGTGCATGGCTAAATTAGAAAAAAAAACTGAACATTAAATCTTCATTCAATGAAACTATTTATTGAGCCAGATTGAATTTTTCAAAAGTACGTGGATAGTCAAATCTGAAATTACAAAAAAAAATGGGAAATATGCCGAAAGGAGTTACGGGACCAATATTGACGAGAAAGAAACTGTATAATAGGGTTTTATTTTAACCTCCTTCCTAATCCGAGAACCAAGCGAGTTTAAAAAAGAAAAAAACATTATGTATTTTTGCGATGAAAAATGTTGCTTATAAAACTAAAATAGTTTAGAAAATCCAAAAAAACACGTCCTATAACGCTCGGTTATAAAAAAAAGTAAGTGTGGATTAGTCAGCTCTATAGTCAACCAATTATGCCCATTTGGTTGACCTAAACTTATCACTCTAACACCTCAAATTTTATTTTTGAGACCAATTCAGGAGGATAATAAAAGCAATCCTGTCATTTAAATATTTTTTTTTGCTGCACCTAGTTGTATATTATTAACTTCCATATCAATGGTAGTATAATACTTGATAATTATATTGATTTTGATATTATCTTTACTTTAAAGTAATTTTTTAAATAAATAAAAATAATAATAATAATAGATGGCACCACGTAGTATCATAGAAAATATAATTATTTCTATTCAAAAGTAATGAGAAGTTTTAACATTGTTTTAAATATAAATAATAATTATCGAGTTATAATGTAAAAATATTTAAAATAAACAGAATCACATTTATAGATTTATAATTCATTACAAATCTTACATTATTTGTCAATTGATTGTCATTTGATATGAACTAAATGACATATTTGACATCGATTTCCATTTCCGGTTATAGTAGAATTGAATTCAATATTTGTATACATTATAACTGAAAGACATTGAATTACATCGTGAGTTTAAATAGGTATTCAATCTAAAGAATTCTAACACGAATGAAAAAAAAAATTAATCGATTAGTGTAGTTTTTCGAGTATTTTTCTCGGCTCATACATACGACGTCCAAAACACGTATTTTTCTCGGCCCATACATGAGACGTCCAAAAGACGTGAAAAATTATTTTCAATCAGTTTTTTTTATATTATATTGAACTCTCTGGATCGAATTACATAAACCTCAGGTGATCTCCGCTGAGCGTTATTACTTTCCACGTTTAGTAAGAGAAGCAATAGAGATCAAAAAACATCCTATGAACTTTAATAGAGAAGATGGTTTTAAATTAGCGCAAACGTGGAATCCAGTGGTTAGTTTATGTAAATCACAAATAATGCAAAGTTCGGTGCGTAAAAATACGGTTAGTGTGTGTCGTGATATGGAACTTAAAAGAAAAAAACGAACTAGACGTAGGGTAGAAAGGTTAATCTACCACTAGTGCTTGTCAACGGTTTCTCCCCGCCACCGCAGTTTCGCCGTGAC
>MOOZ01000789.1:262885-279352 GCA_002930495.1 Cecropterus lyciades
ATTCAAATTTCATTACATGATAGGTCTAGGGAGCAGATTTTCAACGTAAGACAAGTTACAGAAAAAAATATATACTTGTAAGTTATAACATTCCTATCGTGATATGTTTCGTGAACTTCCAACAGGCTGTTAGATGGATGAGGCTGGAAGGTCTTCAAAAAGGCTGGCGTTTCTACTCATCTGCTTCTACTAATTAGAAATATATCCGAGCCTGGCTTTGAAACAGTAAAACTTGATACCGTCACATACTAGGATTACGACAAATTCAAAAAAGAAGTTCGGGATGGGTGTGACCTTTCTCCCATCTTATTCAACATTTGCGGTGATTTGCGACAAACGACCATACGGCGACTTTGCATTCATGGGATAGGCAAAATTAATAAGTAGATTCAAAATTAACCATTTGTACAACGCCGATGACAAAACTCTATTCACTTCAATCAAAAGAATTCGTCTGTACATTGGCCTTTTGATCTACAGTAGCAAAACTAAAGCCATGATTATTGATCGCTCCCCACTACACTTCAAAGAAAATATAGATATTTTGCAGATGGTAGAACTCTTTGTGGTTCGACTCTGGAAGCACCACCGCCACACCTATTTCTGCCTAATAACAGTAGTGTTATACGTTGTTGTGTTCTGGTCTGAAGGGTGTGTAAGGAAGACATACTTTTTCAAGGCATTCCATCTTAGTCCTTAGGGGAAGCAACGCATCTGTGGCTAACCTTCGGTGAGACTTTGATCTTACTTTTGATTACAGATGTCCATGGGCGGTAGTAGCCAGTTACCATCAAGAGGGCTGCATGCATCGTTTGCTACTTCCTTGCGATAAAAAAAGATTTTGAAGCCGCATATTATGCAGAAAAACTATACATTTTGCTGCCAGATAATAACACTCCATCAAATATTGTATACAAATAAGTATCGAACAATTAAAATCATAATCATTTTAATATTTACTTGAAAGGTAACAAACAAAGGTAGTTACGCCAAGATTTTACATAATAGAGCGTTATGCTTATGTGGCGCCATATTGGCATTCAAATAGATACATATGTACATACATACGCGGTAAAGACATAACCCTGCTTTTGGCAGTTGAGTAATAAACCCTAACATTTAGTACTAAGAACCACACCAAAAAATTTTTTAATGCACAACGAAGTGGGCACGGGTCTGCTAGTAAGTATATAGTAAATATACATACTAGACGCGTTGACTATTAGAAAAACGCCGGAACCGGGTAGTGGATCTAAACAGGCTGATGGAAAGACAGATGAAGTAATAAATCATTATCGTCTTTAGGCGTTAGCTGCTTCTTTACTGTCTATACGACTAGAACAGTACTAAGGTATTGTCTGTCTGTCATATGGGGAGACTAAAATAGGGCTTTCGGAATTGCGGGCGGATATAGCGCGATATCGACAATTAGATATTAGGCGATTTAAAAACAACCAATATGGTTTGATCTTTACTTACATAATCAGAATGGTATCTTGATAAAATATTTTTCATGATGGACATGTGCACGCATGAGGGTTGGAGCCAAAGAGGAACCAGACGGTAGACAGGAGATAATGATAGTTATAGATATCAATTTACATCTTGAAAGTCTAGTCTAGTAAATGAAAAGTACATATATTGTTATCTTCATCAAATATGGCTCCTGGCCTTTGCTCAGTAAAGAGACGTACCTGCATCTGAGCCAGTTTACTTGGTGATGGAACAGCCTGCTCGCTTCATTTAAATTTTACTTTTATATTCTATTTTATTGTAAATAATCCCATATAGAGATTAACAATTTATCACACTCCAAACAAGGAGATTGTTGTAAAATTACTAATTGACTTTGTATTTCATTTAGTCTAATTTATTGATACAAATTTCGACAGTAAAGCATTAGTAGTATGTGATACATTCTGACAGAAATATTGAGACTAAAGAGAATATGATTTAGTTTCACGTAATTAATCAGAATGAGCTGCAATTAGGGTTGCCATCTGTTTAGCAATTAAAGTACTTACTTTTGCTTTCAAGATAAAGTACAATTTTTTTTTCATAATTTTTTGGCCTGAGGCAACTTTTAGAATTGCGTGTGGTTGTGGTCAGTGAAAAAAGATGGAATCTAGATAATCTTTGGCATCTGTGTCTCTGGAACTTGACAAGCAAAAATATAAAAGATGGTCGCCATAGAATATGTAGATTCTAGCACTCCCTAAGTAGTCTGACACTACCTAGGAGCCTCATCAAAAATAGAATTTTTGTTTCACACAAAAATGCTTATGATAGAACCTTATTCTTACCCGATCAAGTAAAATAAAGTATTTTCGCATATCTTATATTTCTCATAAAGTATAAAGGACAATTATGCCAAATGGCAACCCAATCTACAGTGGCAGAAGGCACATAGTGGGGTTTTAGCCGGCAAGAGTCTGGCATAATCATCTGCGTCTCCCCATGGTTATAATATAATTGGTTGAGTAGTTTTGGCGTGTAAGCATTACAAACAAACTTACATTCGTATTTATATCATTCGTAGAGAAGTAGGTATTAAATATTATCGTTTTAATGTACCAAATGTTTACATAAATGCCTATCAATAAATATACAGTAATTAGTGTAATAATAAATAATAGTTTAAAGGGTCCAAGTATGTTACAATTTTCTTTGTAATCATTAGTGAAAGCACCACAGAACTTTAAATCCTAAAGGATAAGTTTTAGTCCAAGTAAATTTTAAGGAACTAAATTAAAAATGAAAATAAATCTGATAAATCTCTTTGAGCTTTAAGTCCAAAGCCATCAACGCCACAGCTTTTTCTGTGGGTAGAGACACTTTATATAAAGTGTCTAAGTTAGTCCTCTGTCCTCTATTTGGGGTTTGAGAATAGATACTCATAAGTAATGGTAGTCACATTTTTTTAAGTCCACCTGATGGTCAGTGGTCACTGAAACCCATGGACATCTGTAACCAGCTTTATATAAAACTAGTAACATCATTAAAAAAAAAAAAAACAAATACATTTATTTTACCGTTATATGTGTTTTTGTCAAAATCGTCAAGTGAAAGTATTATAACCTATATATTTAGATTGGTCTATTTACTAATTTCATTTGATACCCATATTGTGGTAATAGTAAAAAAATTGTCCCTCCTCCCCTATTCTTCCTTTATTTCCAGGCGCAACATTTAAAATTTTACAGCCTAGATCACACAATCTGACAAGCCGTTTGGGCTGTAGCGTGTGCCAAAGAAATGGACATATATACAAACATAAATACATACATATGCTCGAAAAACATTACCCTCCTTCTAACGCACTCAGGCAACAAGGATTCTATGTGCAGTCAATCATAGATGCCTTGATACTTCCGGAAACTGATTGTCGCCTCATGTGAAAGCGAGTCGCAATCTTGTATTTTCACCTTTGCAATAATCATCGGCTCTCATGCTCCTTTGCTTCTTTTTCATATTTTAAAAACAAAATACTCTTCAGTTTGCTGATATTACCTTCTAATTATGATAATAGTAATTACTATGCAGTAAGCACTAATTCTGCAGCTGCAGGACCAGTCGGAGTGGCGCAGATTAGGGGAGGCCTATGTCCAGCAGTGGACTTTCAAGGGCTGATGGATGGATGGATGAAGCACTAATAATGTAATTGCTAAAAAAAGGAAATTGTATAAACATCTTCAACAATGTGGATTTTTTTTTATTTTAAATCTCCCCAAGGAGACAATCTGCTGGCATCAAACAGTAATCTTGCAATTTTAGTTTTTAATATTGTTTTGTTTATCCAAAAAACAACACTTATCCACATCCAAAAATTACACTTAAATGTTAACTATGAGCAAGAATAACCAGCCTTTATATGCTTCAATATGTTTCATAATGCACTAATTTACCATAATTTCATATAAGGATGTAATTGACTACAATATTGAGTAACAACAAGATAATTTGTTACCCAATTAACCATAACGTATTGAAAACATTTTACCTCATAATGCAATGTAAAATGTTGTATTACACAGATGAGTCAGCAGAGTTTCTAAATACACATTGTTTTAAAACATATAGCGCGTTCAACCAAACAATCTCTACTGCTTTATAATTAGTATGGTATGAAGCAGCGATCGAGCATACAGTCCAGTGATAAGTGGTTACTGTCGCATAATTTCTCCTATTGGAATAATAGGTTGAATTCTACTGTCGGAAGTTATTTTACTTATAGCCAGTTTTGTTTTATTCAATTAGTCATCGTATGCAACTGATATAATTATGAAGATACTTACCTACAGGCGAAACTAGGGGTTGCATCGTAGCAGCGTACTGGTATCGGGTTCTTCATCACCTCACGATAACGGCTCGTGGGGTCAAAAGCCCGGAACACGGCCACGTATATTTATAACGACACTGCCATGTAATATTTTGATCGTCGCGATAAATAGAGTCATTGGTTAAAACGTTTTTCTTTTTCTTTTTCAGCGATAATGAACAATGCGAAAATGCGACATTTGCGACTGAACGGTGTTGCCATAAACATGCACAAACTGTACAGGAGGGATCAGTGCTTCCAGAAAATTACGGTAGATTTCACTGAAAATTACATATTTTTGAACAAAATTACAGCAGATGACATTTTTAACAAATTTGAAGATAATTTTGGTCGTCGAAAAAAACAAAAAAGTTCATCTACTTTCCAATAATAATAATAAATAAAATAAAGAAAAATCTACTGCGTACTATAATTACCCAATACAGTAGACAGTATTAAAGTTGAACATGCAGTATATCTACTGTAATTACAGTGCATCTGGAAGCACTGCTGTATAGTAGGGATGAACGGTACATCGATATTTCTGAAATAGCGATCTGTGTTATAGTATCATATTAGACGGATATATTCGTATATCGATTTGTATTTAGAAGCGCCCATTTATACAAGAATTAGAATAACAAATAATAACATGTCTTTTTTTTATCTTTTTTAATCAAAGAGAAAAATGCACGAAACACGGACAGATTAAGGAAAATAATATTTATCACAATTAATTAAGAAAATAGTAGGTAGATATTAATAGTAGATAGATTATAACGTACAAGTTATGTTTAAAAACCGAATTAAGTTGTGACCAGTGTAACGAAAACGAAAATGAACCTACGTGTTCATTTTCGCTTTTGTTTCGTTACGTTCTTTATAATTATAACATACAAGTTATGCTTCAAACTAAATTAAATTGTAACCAGTGTAACGAAAGCGAAAATGAACACGTAGTCATGACAACCGCACATATTTTTCTAGAAAGTAGTAAAAAGACAAGAATACAAACAGACAGCTCAATTGAATTCAACAAAGTTGAGTATATTTTATATATATAGAGCATAAGTTGCTTATATTTTAAATATAAATGTTTAAATCTTTAGTTCGCTACAAGTGCAAGTTAAGTTACATTCAATATTATTGTTGTTCACTAAAATATAACAAAATAAAATATAACTATCTATACTATTGGTATTGTGATATATCGCTCATTTCAAAATAAAAGTGTTGGAAGTATTGAAATATTAGTTTAATAGTACAATTGAAAAGTTTCGAATACTTTCGATACTTGTGTAATCTCTATTAAGGTTTACAATGACAACCCTGTAACTAAAGTCAAATTGACATTGATATACATCAGCGGCTGTCAGCTTGTGAAACCTTTCTAACATGCCATTTATTGATATTTAAAATATTTTTACGGTTTTGGCTTTAGCGCCTTTAAACCTAATTTTATTAATTCGTGGCCATCTTTTTTCTCAGCGTCAACATGCCATTTAATGAACATGACAGATACAATAAGTATTGAATTTTTAACGCCGTTTCAAAGAAAATCCGCACAGACTCGACTGACGTTTTGTACCTAAATTCAGTTGTATTAGGTGGACTTTACTTACTAATCTTATAAAGACTTAAATCACACATTGATTTAAGAATATATAAGAATAGATAGGATTATTTAATTATATTAGCCAATAACATTTCAATAATAATGATTAGTTAAATATTATATATGTATAATATGGTACATGGTTGGTAATACGGTAAGCAATATAATTTAAACAAATACCGAAACTTTTTAACATCCTTCGTATCTATGTGCCTATGTATCAATGTAGTTTGTAACGGAATCTTTGAACGCGATTTTAATCCACTTTGAAACATCGGATTAAGTTGAAACTGTACGCTTATCAAGGTCGAAGACAATAAAATATTTCATATACATATATATATATATTGCACCCATATTTGGTTAAATAAGGGGATGACAGTTTATATGAGAGTTCCTCAATTTTAATGCAAGCTCAATATAACTTAGTGTTTGGGTTTGAGGTTTGATATAGTGGAACATATATATCACCGCATTTGGAAAATTAACCTTTAAGAAGGTAAAATACGGGCTGAATGTTTGTGGAAGTCCGTAAATTTCTAATGAATGCGGAGAGTCCCATTTAAATGGAGAAGGATAAAATGAATATAATACGATATAAATCATAGATCGTCCTGAGAAGCTGTTTTCACATGTGATAGATACACTAAAATCTACTTTCCATACTATAAATTATCATTGAAAAGACTAAAAAGAAAAAAAAGAAAATTAAAAAAAACGATTTAATAACTATCCGAGTTAAAAAATCGAAAAATAAATCAATAAGTTAAAAAAATAGAGCGATAAGAAAGAAAACTATCGTAATAAAGCGTGGGGTGCTGGAAGTGAAAGTGAAGAATATCTCGAAAACACTATCTATTTAGTGATAAGTTATTTTCAAAGTTTCAGGGTACCTTTAAGCAAACACAATAAAAAATAGCATTTTGTTTGAAGCCAACTGTTTTACCAGGTGGTACAAACAATTTAATTTGATCGGCGAGATACCACCGCTATACCAATTTCTAGCGTGAAGCAGTTCTTGCTTTACGGTGGGAGGGAATGGACCAACCATTCGGCTCACTTATATATGAGGCGACCATATTAGTTCTAACTTCAGATAGAACTCCAATTCTGTATATAATGTATCCACCTTTAGATTTTTTAGTTTCACTGCTGGATATAGACCTACCCTAATGGAGGTTTTGTCAATAGTTACCGGCTCCTGGCATGAGTGTAGCGACAGTAGTGGGTGTGGATGGTGTGGTAACTAAAACCCTAAATCTAAAATTTCATATAATTAAAACTGTGAAATTTCTAAATCGAATTTCGACCCCCTTTATTGTGAAATTTCGGTACATGGGTGAGACAGAGGAGAGGCTATGGGAACACTTGCTTCCAACCGCAATCTGTCTGGCGTTAGACCTTTTATGAGATAACCTCCCCTGACTTGGAACTGGAACCCTTGTATCCACTGGAAACATTTTTGGTGTGGGAGATTAGTTGTTATCTCTTTCTCCCGCTCCTTGGACTTGGACCCTTAAAATTCCAGACAGAGTTTTATCCCCCTTTTTTCTCCCATACAGGGTGAAGTTCTCAGAAAATCATTTTAAGACCTTACCTCGCCTAGTTACATTACTTCTATCAATAGAGCCTAATCCTAATTAGATTAGGAGTTAGAGTTTTTTTTTTAAACCAGTGGAAGTACAAACAAACTTTTGACCCTTATTTGTCACCTAAGGTATAAATGTTTTAAAAAAGTTAAAATAGGTGTTGTGTTATTTAAAATTGATAGGATTTCTGTAAAATAATTGTACTTTCAAAGCAGCAATTTACCTCCGTGCGAGTTGATTAAAAAAAAAACTGTGATAAAGATGTTTCATTGTACCAATCCAAGAATCTGAATACGAAGTTTCATACTGTTTGCATCAAAACGTACTAATAAACAAACTGGGAACCCCTATTACACCCTCTTTGTAATTGATTTACGAAACTTAACTTGAACGGTGAACTGGATGTTCTGATTTTGTCAAACTACAAAGCTAAATACTAAGTTTCATTGACCTTGCATGTGCGAGTATTCTTAAAAATTTCGTCTCCTTTTTAATCCTCTTAAGGGTTGATTTTCATAAAAAGGTGAGATAGGTGTCTCATTTTATCAAACCACGAAGCCAAATATCAAGTTTATGACGCTTGCATTTAAATTGGCGGACCTCCTAAGAATTGTCAACGCCTATTTATCCCTCTTAGGAGTTCATTTTTCAAAAATGGTAAAATAGATAATTCGTTATATCAAACCACAAAACCTAATACTAAGTTTCATTGCGCTTCCATGAAAATTGGTGGACTTCCAAAAATAGTTTGAACCCTTATTTCATCATCTTAAGAGTTGTATATTCAAAAACGACAAAATAAATATTTCATTTTATCAAGCTCCGTAGTGAAATACCAAGTTTAATTGAGTTTGCATCAAAATTGGCGGACATCCTTAAGAACTGTCAACCCCTATTTAACCCTGTTAGGGGTTGATTTTTCAAAAACAGTAAAATAAATGTTTCGTTATATTAAACCACAAAGCTGAATATGAAGTTTCATTGAGCTTGCATCAAAATTGAAGAACTTACAAACAAACTCGCAACCCTTATTTCACCACCTTAGGGGTTGATAGTTCAAAAACGGCGAAATAAATATATCATTTTATTTAACTATATAGCCAAATACCAAGTTTCATTGAGTTTGCATCAAAATTGACAGACTTCCGAAAAAACTTTCAACCCCTATTTGACCCTCTTAAGGGTTGATTTATGAAAAACTGTCAAGTAAATATTTCATTATATTAAACCACAAAGGTAATTACTAAGTTTCATTGAGCTTGCATCAAAATTGAAGGACTTACAAACAATCTTGTTACCCTTATTTCACCACCTTAGGGGATGATTATTCAAAAACGGCGAAATAAATATATTATTTTATGTAACTAAAAAGCCAAATACCAAGTTTAATTGTGTTTGCATCAAAATTGAGCGAGTTCCGAAAAAACTGTCAATCCCTATATAACCCTCTTAAGGGTTGATTTTTCAAAAACGGTCAAATAAATATTTATTTATATTAAACTTTATATTTAAGTACTAAGTTTAATTGAGCTTGTATCAAAATTGACGAAGTTTCATACCAACTTTCATTCCCTATTTAACCCTCTTAAGGGTCGAATATCAGAAATACTGTTCTTAGCTGACGTCTACGTCATAAAAGGAACCTCTGGTCAAAATTTCATGTTTCTACCTTTAGTAGTTTAGGCTCTGCGATGTTTAGTCAATAGGTGAGTGAGTGAGTGAGCATCCTTTCGCTTTTATATATATATAGATTTCTGTAGCCACGTCACTCGGGGAGTGGTAGAAAAATATATTTGACGACCTTTCTTTTTGCTCGTCCAATTGCGGAGATACAAGGTGTCAAAAATTATCTTTCTTTTTAATAGCTCTAAAAACAGCTATGACTAGTTATGACCAATGCAAGGTCTCACTTTTGCTCCCTCGTTTGGGATACGACTTCATCTTATGCAGAAATTGTGCTAGTTAAGAGTACGTATTTTTAACAAATTAAATTGTGTACTTATCATAGCGCTCTTAAAATTTAAATATAAAATACTATAATGGGTTCAGATCCCATTGTATGACTTTCCGTTGAAATATATTTCACTGCAAAATATATATTTGGATAAAACAAATAAACATCTGCTAAGCTATCCCCTGCCTGTCGTAAGAGGAGACTTTAAGGAGCTTTCGGGGTCGCAGGCAGCAAGATTGGGAACTCGAACCGTCCGTCGTCACGCGTTACGTCCCTAAGTCATAGTGAATGAGGCCCCAGGCCCAGTCTTTTTTAATTACTAACGCTGAGTTCAAGAATAAATTGAGGGCATTTTGAAAATTCAGGACATTTAGTTATGTAGCAGGCTAGAATATTTTCAATATATATGACGATAAGTCGTTATCGACAAAAGTATTAACAATCCCTAACATATTAGTACGCTACTCAACGATAGATGGCAGCACTGAAGCCAATGTTCCATATTAAAGCAACACATTTATGATGGACGGATTGTATATTTTCTCCATTATGAAGGTAATTTGTTAATTTTAGCATCATTTATAAATGTGCTACTGATTCAAAGTTTAATAATTGTAAATTCATTTTATTAATTATTGTATATATTTTAACAATAAAAGAATCCGACTTTTATGCCACAGAAAAAATGTGCTGGTGTAGTACGTACACAGTACATAGTCCCGAAGTCGGCACTCAACATACTTCGCTTGATTACGACGATGAACCGACCATGTCCTATGAGCATATGAGCGCCGACTTTTAAATGAAAAAAGAATCATCAAAATCGGTTAACCCAGTCGAAATTTCTGAGATAACAAATATAGAAAAATATATTCGAATTGAGATCCTTCCTTTTTAAGTAGCTTAAAAGAGAAAAACCGGATTACCATATAATAACGCACTGAAAAGCTTAAAACAAATACTATAATAATTTAATTATTAAAATAGAAATTACATATTATACGTACTGGATGCGGTGAAAAAAATAATTTTGGTAGTCTTTCAGTTATTTTCTGTGCCCTACCCTGCAACATATATACAATATTATTATTCATTATATAACATACTTTACAATAAAACGATTCAATTAGTTTTCTTAACTGTATATAGCAATATCTTCGTAAGTGAACAAGTCTTAAGATAGGATTTGAAGTAAACATCCCGTCACAGCGCTGAGAACTTTAGCTTCTCGGAAAAGGTATCACGCTTCAGTGGCTGGAAATAATGAACCATCTAAGCCTTGTAACGGAAGCGGCGATCTCAATTATAGTATTGTGTTCCTTCGATGTAATGTTTAAGATTTATGTCAGATTTTTACTTGGTCGTAGAACTAATGAAGGTGGTAGAACTCTTTGTGGTTCGACTCCGGAAGCACCACCGCCACATCTGTTTCTGCTTAATAACAGCTGTGTTATCCGCTGTTGTGTTCTGGTCTGAAGGGTGTGGCATGGGAGACACACTTTTTCGAAGCATTTCATCTTAGTCCTCAGGGGTAGCTGTATCTGTGGCTAACCTTAGGTAAGACTGATCTTACCTGGGGTTGATTACAGATGTTCATGGGCGGCAGTAGCCACTTACCATCAGTGTACTGCATACCAGTTTGCTAGTTCCATACTATAAAAAGGAAAAAATACAAACTAATGTGGTTCGACCGGGGAGCTACCACCGCCACAGCTTTTTCTAGCGTGAAGCAATTCTTTGTTTTGGTGGAAGCGTATAGTTGCCGTCTCACTTATATATGAAGCGATCATCTTAGTCCTCGGAATAGCTACAAATCTTTGACTGACTTCAGATATAAGCCCTTCTCTATATAGGGTTGCGTATGTCCACGAGCCGCAGTGACCACTTATAATCAGGCGTACTGCAAGCTTATTTGCTATAGAAACCTCATGAATATATTCCTTATTTCTTTATACAGAAAAACCCTAAATGGTTTAGTTTCGTTGTTGACTTTATTGTTGACAATATCTGAAGACCGAACAAACGCGCACTAATTTAGATACTCATAATTATCGCGGATATCTAGCTCAATTATATTAAATTTATATCTTGATTATAAATGTTTACATGTGGGATCGAATCCGGAAGGTTCTGGCATGCGGATCATTCTGCGTTTACATCAATAATTTAAGTGAGACTTACAATTTGATGAATTGAAGAAGAGGCTACATTTGGATCGCCTTTGTAAAGGAATACAAAGGCGATTGTTTCCCACTTGTAAACATCTACATGTAAACATCCCAACTGTTTGATCCCACATGTAAACATCTATAATTAGGATATAAATTTATACATTTTCTAATTAAGTTACATATCGTCGTTTAAGTTCTAGCACCGCGTAAGTCATTTTTGGGCGGTAATGACATTTTGAAAATCATCGTCACTGGAATCGAAATACGCGACGTTTTGTCCAAAGAGAATGTGTTTTGTCCAAGGTGCGACAAAAAATTTTATTAAAATTATGGAAAATTAAAAGTACAAAATTGAACTTTAGTTGCGTCTATGTAATATTAATCGGTTTTTGTCTCTCCAAAAAAATTACCAAAAATGACTTACGCAGTAATAGAACTTAGCGACGATATCCGCGATAATTATGAGTATCTAAATTAGCGCGCTTGTTTGGTCTTCGTAACGGCTATGATCATCATTAAAATTTTGTTACAAGGAGGGTAATGTTTTTCGAGCGCAAGTGTGTATGTAAGTATGTATGTATGTCCATTTCTTTGGACAACACTACAGCCCAAACGACTCCACGTAGTGTTACATATAACATATCATTCCAGAGTGAAATAACCATTTATTTAAATATATATTTTAATAAATGGCGCCTGTAAATAGTAATAAACGATTTTTTTTCAATATCATGACAACGTGGGTATCAAATGAAAGCTTGTAAATAAACCATTTCAAAAATATATAGGTATATTATAAGACTTTTATATTACTATTTTATTTATATCTCCTAAAATCGCTAAATTAATTATTAAAAAAATACAATACACGACTGCTAATTTTAATTTTAGCAGTTGGGTTTGTAGTTTTCATAATAGTAAACTAACTTTTATTTTCCAAAGCAAGATAGTACCTAGAAAAAAATTCGATTCGTTCATAGGGTGAGAAAAAAATATTGTAAATGAGAATTTTAGGTGCCCGCATAGGCCTATACAAAATAAAGATATTTAATTTCGTATTATTTATTCTATTAGTCGCGATTTTTTTTAGTGTCATGCCGGTAGTGAGCGCAGGCCCTTAGTCCAAAGGCTATGCACCTGGCTGACCGCAGGTCCAGTCCTAACTGGGCTTGATTAAGTACAGATGATCACAGCAATGGAGACTTTTCAGCTGGTCTGCATGCTTGTTTGCTGTTTAACATTACAAAAGAGGATATTACATTTTTATGTCATCTTCACGTATATAATATTCATATTTTTTTATATTCTCGCAGTATCAGTTTGCACGGATAATCGGTTTCATTATCGAACACTCGTCCGCTCCATCCAGTATTAACACACCAGAAAATTTACCCTAGCTTTATACAGTTTTAATGCCTTTGTAAGGAAACAACAAAAACATAATCAGCGCCGGATTTAGGTGTGGGTTTCCGCGGCTACAGCTCCGGGGTCTTCAAAAAAGATGGACCTTACACTAGAGACTTGAGTAAAACAATCTTTTGAAATGCGATTAGTAAAGAAAAGTAAACAACTTTTTCTTTGATATTTTTTTCTCTGTCATAACTTTACCTACAATATTTTGTTCTTAAATATTAACAGAAATGATTCATCTATATAGATTTTATTTGAAATTTTAATACAAATTCATGTATATTATAATTCTTGTTTTAGATTTTAATTAAGTACGCGTTTTTTTGGAAAAAATCTACTTAGTTTCACAATTTATTTCATTTCATTTGGAAAATAATTTTGACCTAAATCAGGTAATAATTAGATGACCGAGAATGAATGAATATATATATATATATATATAATGAGATATGGGTATGTGTTTGTGTGTTACTCAATTACGCAAGAACCACTGATCCTATTTACATGAAATGTTGAATGGACGTAGCTTATTTAACTGGTTAGTCTATAGGCCACTTTTGATTTCGATATTTTTCGAGTAAAACCAATTTTTTGTCGCGTAAAATTAACAAATATAAGTAGTTTATATTTGTTTATCCGACTTCCCAAAGGAAAGAGGTTTATCA
The DNA here is from genome assembly GCA_002930495.1 of Cecropterus lyciades. Lineage (NCBI taxonomy): Eukaryota > Metazoa > Arthropoda > Insecta > Lepidoptera > Hesperiidae > Cecropterus > Cecropterus lyciades. The sequence goes on from MOOZ01000789.1 coordinate 276,608, forward strand.
AGTATGTATAATTGTATATTAGTATAAATATCTATACATATAAATAAAACTGAAGTGCCTGTTTGTAATATCAAAATAACAGCTCTTTACCAAATTTATAATAACAGATTTGTTTTGAAATATAAATGATACTGATAGCATAATATCAATTAATTGTCTGTCTGTTTGTTCTGGCTTATATCCGAAAACACTGAACCGACTTTGAGGGGACTTTCACAGATAGATAGCCGATATTATAAGGCGTAACTTTTAGGCCGATGTTATAAGGGGTTCCGCACAAAAAATTAAAACTTAAGTTTTAATTTCCGCACGCGCTCCTACTAAGGGTAATTAATAATTTAGTGGGGCTCCCACTCAACATACTTGATTTTTGCTCGATATTATTGACGAAACAGGTACACTTGATATATTCACAGAATATTTAATTATATAGACTTTAAAAATAAATAAGACAGAAAGCATTCCGCCCGTTCGTCTAGTTTGCTTGGTCGAGTAATAGTTATCTCATAGACATAATGGTGGCCACATATCGCGTATTGAGAACGAAATTGTTCAAACTCAATATTTCGGCTAATTGAGTTAAACATGGGCATAGTAGGTGCGGGCAGGGGGAGGGGAAGGCGGCTACCCCTAGAAGAGCGGTCGGTCACAGTTAAAAAAATGCATCCATTATTTTCAAAAAGTTGACGTTCTATGAGAAGTAGTAAAGATTATGTAAAGAACCGCGCAGATTCTTCCTCAGATAATAACTACTAATTACTTATCTGCTATTTGTAATTTTACCTCCACTACTAATGTGTGATATTCAATAAAACCACGATTTTCAATGAAACCTCATGACGTAATCTATCGTCTAGCTAATGAATAGTGACAATTTTGTGTCTGAAAAGGACAACAAAACAAAAATAACACAATTTTGTTGTTTCTACAAAATGCAAATTTTGCATTGGTACCTTTTATTGCCGAAGCTAGTAAATAAATAAAAAGTTTCACAAAGTATAGGCACTATGGCATATTGCGATCGGCATAACGGTCGACTTCATACTAGCTAGAGCCCATTGCTCGTGTATTTACCTCCGATGACATCCGTTTTACCCGGCTACAAAGATACTATTGTTTTATAGCGTATCGCAAACAGTAAATAGCTGTGCACTACAAACACAACGGTTAAATATTTTTAACATGAAAATACCGAATTCAAATTCCATTTCTATTCGTACCCGTCGATTGAGGAATCGTTTTTGTTTCAAAATATAGTTCATATCTATTTGTGGAATGAAAAAACTCTATCTAACCACTATGAGAAAGAATGATATTTATTTCTATTGATATGTAATGGCTAGAAATAAATTTTGTACGTCTATTTAATTTTCGTCTAAATCGATTGAACATTTACGCCAGTCAGTCTAAGGTATGTCTTAAAGGATACTCATGTAAATTGATGAAATATTTTAATATTTATATGTTACTCTTAATTATAATTAACTAGATATGTATCAAGTTACATAGGCATTATTAGTACATTTAAAATTTGCTTGAATATTGCGTGCGGGAACAAATATCTGCTGAAGCTTTTCTTATCTGCGTTTTTATTAAAGTTTCACGTCCGACAGTCAATCTAGATAATCAATCTAGATATTTTTAGATTACGTATCAAACAGTGAAAACGGGATGGGAATGGGATAGCATTCACGATTTCGGCTAAATGATTTAAATATATGGAACTATTCCTGAAAACCGTGTATGTCCATTAGCACATTAAAAAGTGACGATTTCATGTTTGAAAAAAAAATAACCTCACAGGAAGGAACAACTCTTTATTTCCTTCCTTAAGTTCCTTTAATTAATAAGTTCCTTCCTTCATATGCTTAGCGTCATGAGATGATGACGACTATATGCAAATGTCTTAATAGCATTAGAAAATATATGAAAAACATTGTTAATGCGTACAAAATTTAAGATTGCCCTCAATTTCCCTGGGATCAGGGAAATTGATCATCAGATCCTGATTTGGTACCTATGGGATCACCTCAGGAGTATACTCTTATGAATAAAAAAAATATTTGAGCATCGGTCCACAAATAAGGGAAAAATCGATGAACATACATAAAAAAAACATACAGTCGAACATAGAACAAAAACCACCTCCTTTTTCGAAGTCGGTTAAAGAAAGATATATATGTTAAGTTATTAAAAAGCAAACAATTTTGTTATTTCCACAAAATGCAATTTGCATAGATATACTTTTATTTCCATCTATATGTTAAAAAAAATAAAACCAATCAGTCAGATCAGGAGTCTTAGGTATTCAGTTTCGAAAATCCAGCTTAACTCGGTCACACTTCGAAAACCATTCGATTTGAATTCCGTATAGCGTTCGTGACATAAATCGGATAAACTGCCGAATGGCAACTGACCGAAGCTATGGCTGGCGAGGTAACTGAAAGTGTTCGGGATCGCATATACCCGTAGAGCAGCGTTTCCCAAATTATATTATGCCATGCCGGTCATTATCTGGTCTCCCCTATGTGACCCACCAAGATGGTGAATTACAAATTTTTAAGGAGAATCACAAATAAGCTAAAATAAATAAGGGATTGTAAAACAAAAAAATCTTCTAGGGCTTTTAAGCTAAATATTTATTTAAGCCTTAATATGTGAAGGGTTATGGATAAGAAAGGCTGTATTGCACGAATATTACTTTATTTAAACTAACCAAATAAGAATCAACGGTGTGGCCGGTAC
>MOOZ01000789.1:303321-315828 GCA_002930495.1 Cecropterus lyciades
TTTTATAAAATCTGTCAAACCGTTTTGGGTGTAGAGCGTACCAAGGAAATAGACTCATATTTATATACGCTTCAAATACATTACCCTTCTTAATAACACTAATTTTAATCATTGTATATTCTTTATATTTTATGTTCTTTATTATAAAAAAAAAATTTCAAAGTCTTACGTCCACGAACAAGAAGCGGCACAATTCCATAACATATACCTAGAGGTTCAGTAGGTTTATGTAGCTAGGAAGTCAAAGTAGGCACTAAACCAGATTGAAACGTGCTGTGAATAAACATTTGCTGCCGAGCTGTGTCAAAGCTGTACCTAATAAATATTTGCGAGCAGATTGAACGTGTAAGCGAAATAAACTGGCTAAAGACGTGACATATTGTAAGTAAAGTTAATGAGGAGAAGCATTAGCTTGTTGGTATGATTATGTTCTAAGTCTACGGTTCTTGTAAAAAGTTTTTTTTAAATTTACGTGTATATTAATATCATCGGACATCACTTAAGGTAAGTAAGTCTGTTTATTTAACTACCATTCTCACACAAGAAGTGACACTTACACGAGGAAACATAATTAAGCCCCTACGACTCTACGCACCTTTGGTCAGCTGATTTCCATGTTTCTTGGTATTTTAAAATTTTAAATATAATGCAGGTGAAAGTTTGTGAGAATGGATGGATGTTTTGACTCTTTCACGCAAAATCTTCAAATTAAATTTGAATAAAAGTTGTCACATAGATAGTTTATTACCTGGATTAACGCATAAGACGCTTTAGCATGTGAAACAGGATCCATGCGGGTGGAGTAAAGTAAAAAGTTATATATAATAACAAAAGTTTTAAATCACAAGCATGTGAATCACGTAAATATTTCTCAATCGCATTCTGTTCCCAATCATCAAGTTACTGAGCGCCGTAGACGTCAAACTTTCTAAGAGGATGCTACCCGAACTATTTATTGAGTAAACGTTAACTAAGCAACTATTTATTCGGAGCTATGGAACACATCGACATGAGTTCAGCTTGGTGCTTAGATAGTTCGCAAGTTACAGCGCCTCGTAGATTGAGGACATTGGCGCATATTTGCGCAAGATTAGCTGAGATGTTTTGACAAGCAACTATGTATGTTGTCTTAACGTTCCGTATACTTGAGGATGTTACACAGGATTTCATGACTTTCATGTTCCGATCTAGTTGTTTAGCCGCTGGGCAAAATAATCTTTGCCGTAAGTTTGTCTCTAAGTCATAAGCGCTTAATTTTGCCGGTTCATATAAAAAATACGTTAGCGTACGTAATATGTTAGCGAAACAAAACAAATATTCTGTAAGAACAAAGATAACGAAAAAAATGCCTGAAATCAATTTACTTGCTCCTTATTTTTCAAGCTCTCACCATTTATCATTGCGTTCAAAGATTGGTCTAAAATAAGTTTTTTTTTTATTATATATTTTTTACATTGAGGGTAATGCATTTGCACAAAATTAGCTGAGATGTTTTGACAAGCTATGTTGTCTTAACGTTTCATACAATTAAGTATGGTACATAGGATTTATGACTTTAAAGTAGGAATGATCTAGTATTTTTAGACGCTCTGGGCTAAAATAATCTTCGCCCTTTACAATATCGCCTCACATTGAATGCTGCTATCAATAGATTTTAATTGTAATATTGAAACTATTTTATTGAAAGTAATTGTAATAGTCAAATTAAAATACTAAATTATTAAATTACTAAATATAAGGTAAAGTTAAACTTAGTACGGAATCAAATAAACCTTATTATTATTATCAATCTAAATAGCTTGGCGAAACAAAATAACATATGGACTAATATGACTTACTTATAAGGCGACATTGTACATTTATTCTCGAGAGTAATCATTGACGTTTAATAGCTTACTGGTTTTTTTCCAATATGGAAGAAGCAAACGAGCATGTAGTCCACCTGAGGGTAAGTGGCCACTGCCGCCCATGGACATCTGTAATCAACCCCAGATAGATCTTACCTGAGGCTAACCACACTTGTGTTAACCACGCTACCCCTGAAGTGAAACTCCTATAAAATCGTTGTTACTTGAATCTCTATGAAACGGAAATGCGCCACGAAAGCAGTTGTGGGCGCTACAACTAGATGGCGCTACACCTTCTGTAATATGCGAATTATCATTATTGAGTTTTACTTCTGCGTAAAAATTAAATAAATTTCACACACATTTCTTTTTATAACTAAGTGTATAACGTTTTGTCTAGTTAAAAATTGTTTCATATCCGTAGAATAAATACGGCTTGTACCTACATGTAAAAGTCATTCCGAAATTAAGCAATATTATCGCAGATTGAAGGTGGGTTTAATATGCTGTACTTCAGTTTAACATGCCATAATAACCTCCCTCGTGTAGTATAAGTACTTTTTATTAATCTGGAACCAGATAATATTGCGAGAAGAGCGTTCAGATACATAATATTTTATAATATAAGTAACTAACTACGTCCCGTCTACGCAAGGGTTTCAAAGGTACTTAAAACAACGTAATACTGCGCTGCTGCGATTATATTTGTGTTTACTCGACTGCGTCAGAAGGAAGGTAATTTTTTCGAGTGTTAGTATATGTATGTATGTCTATTCCTTTCACACGTTCTAAAGCTCTAACGGTTTGACCGCTTGACGGATTGTTACATAGTCAATGACAGTCATCAGTCACATTGACAATGATACCTACGTAAGGTATCATTGTCACAGTGACTAGTTGGGGCCTGCAAACAAAAAAAAGTGATAATAATTTTTGATACACTCCTAATTTTAGAAAAATCTGCGGTGCGTGTCTGGGATATGAACCTCGGACCCTCGATTGAGATGCCGAGTTTGAATCATTAGGCTATCACTGCATAATATATATACATATTATACATGCGTATTATAAATTATTCATTACTGCTTAAGTTGAACGAGACCTACACGCGTGAGAGTCTTGAAAAATATATGAAATATATGTCTATAGCTTGAAACTCTCTCAATCTGAGAGAAGGCCCAAGCCCAGCAGAGCGACAATAATGAGTTGACGATGAACAGAAAAAAGAGGGGGAAAGGGATCATTTATTTTTATTATCATAATAATATAGGTAACAAATGAAATCTAGTAAATAGACAATTACAAAAATGTATATGTACTATAAGACTTTCATGTTATTATTTTTTGGAATCTTCAAAGATCGTGGCGGGCAAAGGCTTTTAAAAGCTTTGTATAACATCTATTTTAACGTATTTCTTTATTGATTTACTTCTTTTGCCGTTTTCGATTATTTTAAGAAGTGCGGTTTCTTGATTTTTAATTTTTTGATAATTTATTCAGTTTAGGTTTCAATTTATTTATTTGAACTTCATTATTGATATTAATTTAATTATCGTATCTATATAATTGAATTCCACTAATTTTTTTCTGCCTAGCAGTGGTGTTAAACGCAGCTAGTGTTCTGGTTTAAAGAGTGGGGTAAGAGAGGCATACTTATCTGAGGCACTCTAAGTAAGTCATCAGGGGTAGCTACGCATTAGTGGCCAGCCGCAGGCAGTAAGTTCTTATAGGTTAGTTACAGATGTCCATGGGCGGCAGTGGCTACTTACTGGCTTATTACTGGTGGACTGCATGTTCAATTGCTCTTTATATATTTTTAGAAGAAAAGCAATTATTTTTAAGATGCGATTTATTAAGTTTCTTTCGCCGCTTCTTTTTTATAAAGAAACACATTGCGTGTAGGTGGAAGATTATTGGCGTTAAAAATGATGCTGTAAAGAATCTACCTTGAGTCAAAAATGTTTGATTGTTTTGTCGCTTAATTATATTTTAATTCGTAACAGATGTTATCCAAGTAATTTATTATTCGAGGGAACCTCCTCACCTTTATTAAAAATTTACATCACGAAGATTGTTAACTATGAATTTATCATAGAACAGAATTTATGTCGTTCCTATTAAAATTGAAATCATTCCAGTCGCAGGAAACAGTTCATTAGTTTCAATCGCCAATAAGATCGCTTGCAATAATCGGTAGCCGAGCTACGAAGCTTAACTGACTCCGATATTGGAATGCAGTTGAACTGAAGCAACGCTAATGAAGATTAAACTATTATAGCTTTGGATAGCATCTAAACAAGAATATAACATTGAAATGTCTGCATTCCTAGGCACTTGACTGCGTCAAAAGGAGGGTAATGTTTTTCGAGCATATGTATGTCCTTTTCTTCGACGTATGACATATCATTAGAATTGTCTTAGTTTGCAGAGTGACATAGGCTTTATAATTTTAAAAAAAGGTGACTGGAATTAGAGGAAACAGGGGTGAGGAGGGACGACTTTTTTACTATTACGACAATATGGGTATCAAATGAAAGCTAGTAAATCAATGTAAATAATACTTTTACTTCACTATTTTAAAAAACTCATATAAGTGTTAAATTAAATATGTCGGGTTTTTTGTTTGACGATGTTACTAGTTTTGCACAAATCGTTACATTAAACCGTTGTTTACCAGATAGGTAAACAACGGTAGGTTTAGGATAACTTCAAAAAATACTAAACAAATAGATGATTGTTTTGTGGAAAAAAAAACTACAGCAATGACATAAAATATAATCTGTGAAAACAAACCATAGGTATATTTCGATTTTTTACAGATATTCAAGGAGGGTAACGTTTTCGTTTGCTACTTCCATAGATATTATGTAAAATGTACTATTTTTATTTAATTTGTTTGAAAGATTCTTTGACACGAGCATTTTTTTACTCATTCATTCAAATATTATTTTTATGGCTGTATACAAATCCACTGCATAATTTTGTAAATTATTAATTTATATGGATAATTCTTTGAGCAATGTTTGTAAAATTATGGTTTGAATTCGCTTCATAATAATTGTGTAAAATTTCTACCATTGTGCCGTTGCAATAGTGCTTGTAATAACAAACACTGGCAGTGTTATCTGTGAATGAATATGCCAGTTTTTATGACATCTCATATTTCTTTCCTGTAGTTGTATCGAGTTAAGTAGCGTTCAATAAACATAGTTATTTTAATTTGTTTGTATAAATATATACATGTCGGAGAAAGAAAATGTAACTTAGAAGTTAATGAAGACAGGCTTACATTAACATTCGTAGTGTACAGAACACGTCAATTGATAACAAATTGGACAAAGAAACCATTCTAACCATGAGAATATAACGACTACTAAAGTCGTTATATTCTCATGGTATTAGATGTAAATCAGAGCAGAGACTTTTAAGAAGTCTCTAGTGGAGTTGAGGTATGTGGCCGCACGGTGGAGAAACATGGATAAATAATGATGTGAGCCATCGAGGAGGATCATTATTTCGTTGTTTTAGTAAGTGTGCGATACTGCGTTGAATCCGCTGCTCAAATCTTATATTAGATTATCACTTATGATTGTTTCAAATAATTATTGTGTGGAACTTTGAATGTAAAGTGTAAACAATTAATAGTGTATTTTATACCCGCATATACCCTTCCATGGCGCCCACAAAACCCATGAATTACTAATGATGCCGATGTGAATTCACATACATAAGTGAAACTTCTGAAAAGTAGCCTACGAGTGATAATATTGTGGATAATAATATAATAAAGATAATAATAGATATATTTGTCGTGTCGCTTTTTTGTTTCATTGAGTTTAAATATTACAACCAATCTAAAGTTTCACTTTCAAATGTTTGAATTGTATCAAACGTGAAATCGTTCGCATGCCTTAAGTGTAGTAAAATCCTATCAAAAACACTGCGTGTTTATAATGTGAAATGTCTGGTGTATACTAACATAATTATAAGTCTTATATAATACTAACACTACTGTAGAGTCATATGGGAGCTCCGAAACAAAGTGAAATAAATAAAATATAAGCCCGTCCAATTCATATAAAAAACAATCGAAATGATTACCTTGTTAAAATGTCGGCAATTGTTAAAATGGTTGCAATCGGTTAAAATGTCGGTCTTATAAAGTATTGAGATCCACGATTATATCAAATCGAATCAACAACTTTATTCGAAGTTAATTACATTCTCCTAGTAAAAGTAAAGTTTGATGGGTATCAAACTTTACTTTTACTAGGAGACATAACATTTCCATTAACAGACATGACATTTCCTCCAAATTTGACAGTTTTCTGTAGAGTCGTATGTAACTTATTTTCCTATGATCACATCATTTTTATCAAATTTCATAATTTTCTTCGCATTCTTAATGTCGCAATATCCTGCAACATTGACGAACAAACTCTTTCCCGTCGTCCATATGTTGCATGTTACGCAACTAGTCCCCTAGTGCATTTGTAGCTTGACATCGAGGTCCAAGTAAAAATGTGCAAGTTTTGGAGTTTTTCAGTTACTTGTGAGCATTTATAAGCATTTATGAGCATTCATTACCTTTCAAGCATACCAAATTTCAGGTTTCGCCAGCCGCGGGAAGTGCCCGAAAGTTTTAATGGATCAGTCAGTCAGTAGTAAAATCAGCAATCGAATATCTCAGAAACCACAAGACATAATTTCCTCAAATTTTTCACAGGCCTTTAGAATAATAGTATAATAGTACATACTAAATTTCATATCTTTATACTGAGGAATATCAAAGTTATGATAGGGGGAAAATACTCTGAAACATTTTGTGTAAATATACACATTAGTACATTGCCAGAATAAATTTCACAAAGCATTACCATGCTTTTCGATAATTACGCATTAAAATTGGTTATGATAGCTACTGATATTATTATTATTATGAAAACAACATACACAGTTATTAAATGAAAATAAATAGTTTTAAATGAAATAGACAGAATTAACAATTCACAATTATGTTACAATTGTAAAAGAGCGAGATGGCAATGAAGCGTGAAGCGGAGACAAATAACTTAGATTTCGAAAACTTTTAAACACGTCTTTATTACTATTGGAGCCAATACACATATTACGACATACTCATAGAAATATAAAAGAAATGCTCGTTTAAACTTAAAATAACATTCTTACGACTAACATCGCCTACGTAAGCTCTCAGTAAAATCTAAAATAATAGTGCCAATAATATAGACGTATAAAATATTCACTCCCACGCTCTTACATTGAAGTATCCGACTACGCTACGATTACCTAACTTGTTGTGAAAAGTGAAGTACTCTGCTTTTAGAAAGAACAATGTCATATTATAATACTTTCAGTAGAACGGTGTGTTTGCCGACGTACTTCAAGATTATATGAGACGATCATCTTGATCCTCGGGAGTAGCAGCGCACCTATGATTGACATCATCATCATCATCACATTTCTTTGGCACGCACTACATTTCAAACGGCTTTATAGATTGTAATATATGGCATATCATTAGAATCGTTTCAGTTTGCAGTGTCATAGGTTAAATATTTTTTATACGGAATAAAGGGAAGAATATTTTCATAATCATGATTATATGGGTACTTAATGTAACCTGGTTAATAGACAATCACAAAAATATATATTATAATATGTTAATATTTTGAGTAAAACTCATCAAGTGCGTTAAATTATATTATTCGATCGGTTTTAAGTAGTCGGGGTTTTTTTAAACAAATTTTCTTTTGTATGAAGTTGTCTACAGATGTTCGTTGATGGCAGTGACTTACCATGAGACCGACTGCATACTCGATTGATACTTCAACCGTATAAAAAATATTTACATTGAGATAACTTTATGTACCTAATACGTGGACGTCATAGGAAGCGTCGATTATTGCACGTGGAACGTGTAGCGTTGGATAGAGAATAGAGCACAATCAATCGAGTGCCGTTTTCTCGACTTAAATTACTTGTATCGTATATATATTACACTTTCAGGGTAATATGAGCTCACGTATATCAAGAAGAATATTTTAGTCATAAACTACAAATTCAATATAATATCAAAAAAACCGATTTAAAGTATTTTTCCGTGGACTTCGTATGTACTCGTATGTGCCAAGAAAAATACCCGAAAAACTGCACTAATCGAGTCAATTTATCGTCAGAATTCTTTGGATTGAATACCTATTTAAAATCATAGTCTAATTCAACGTCCTTCAGTTATAATTAATAGAAAATAGATATTCAATGCAATTCCACTATAGTCAGAAAAAAATGGAAATCGATGTTATATAATGGATTGTCAATTGATATGAACTCAATGATATGATACATTATGTCATTGAGTTCATATCAGTAATAGAAATATAAATACAGAAATATAAATTTATAAATCTGACTCAGTTTGTATTACATTACATTATTATTACATTAGGTATTAGTTATAATTAAAACAATGGTAAAACTGTTTATTAGCTTTGAATTCAAATAATTACATTTTCTTTGATAATATGTGGTCAAATATTTTACAAGTATTGATATGGAAGTTAATAACGTACAGCTAGGTGGAGCTACAGCAAAAGTACTTTAAATGACAGGATTGATTTAATTACTTATCCTACTTAATTGGTCTCAAATTATTTGATTTAGAACAAACTTAATTTAGGGCGCTAGAGTGATCAGTTTATTTGATTGACTATAGAGCTGACTAGGCTACACTAATTTTTAGCGTTATAAGACACAGTCAAACAATACAGTAAAAATAATATCTCAGTGAGTAGCAGTATGATCAGTGAAGTTTCCACTGGTTACAAATACATTAATGGCGCAAAACAAAACAGAAAATAGAATCAGATAATCCAGCAGCACTCTTGTGAATTAAATTTTGAAAAATTATACAATAACAATAATAAACAAACATATATTAACTACTGCAACAAACTACATACAACAAACTATTTTATTTCGGATATCGTCTGTCTCACTTCCCTTTTATACGTCCCCATAGAGCAGCTGAATGGATCAAGGTTCAGCAGATGTTGTGTTGTATTTTAGAAATTACATAAACGATGTAGGCACGTGTTGCTCATATAATTACTTTTACAAAATAATGACCTATTGTGCGAACTTATTCGAGAACACCTCAAGTTAATGTTGCGTAGGAGAAAGGGCGAATCGACGTAACCATTTAATATTTTATACAAAAACATTTGGTCTCTTTCAAAACGTCTATCGGTTAGATTTGTGGTGTGTGGGATGGAATTAAATCTGAATTTAAGATGTTTGTCATATAACTTATGTATTTTATCAATTTTATTTATTTGCGTCTTATATTGCGGGTTCCATACGACTGAGCCGGGATCTAAAGGAAAACGTGAGCACAAATTGAAAATTTGAAGGTACGGAACCCTACGTGTGTGAATTCGACTCGCACTTGCTCATTTTTATATTTGAATAAAAATCGGTATTGCGTGAATTGTATGACACACTGAAGTTTCTGTTGCTAGTCCTAGCTCATCGCAGATTAATAGACTTTATACAAATTTGTTTCATTGCCTTTATATAAATAACAGGCGCGAAAATGTTAAAAGCTTTTTCTTAACACTTCATACTTCCACTTACTGACTGAACTGGATTTTGAAATGTTGACATAACTTAGATGACAGTGCAGATGGATGATAATAATTATTATCTATTTAACGCATCATTTAAATCAGTGTTTCCCAACGTGGGGCCCACGCTCCGCATGGGGGCAATTTGAAAGTTAAGGGGGGCAATTTAAAAATTTCCTTTTTCAAATTCCCCCCCGACACGACTTTAAACCTTTCGTTTCGGGTTATTTAAATGCAATACTAGATATTGGTAATTTTCTTTACGATGTTTTGATACCAAATATATAGTGATTTCTTCCTAAAACTTATCATTTATATTTCGTAAGGGTACAAAACAATTTTTAAAGGTTAGAAATTATGATTGAGGGCTGAAAAAAATTAGAAATGTTAAGCTGGGGCATGGCCTAAGAAAGGTTGGGAAACATTGATTAAAATAAAATATCAGCGTTTTTGGGTTTGATGGCTTCATCTCTAAGTACTACTCTCATTGCTTAAATCTTACTTATATTAAAAATGCGAAACTTTGTGAGGATGTCTGTGTTTTTGCTATTCTTTCACACAAAAGCTACTGTTTGGATCTCGCTGAATTTTGGCAAACATTTTTGCCAGGTGGTAAAACCGAGCCTATTTCTAGCGTGAAGCAGTTTTAACGTTTCGGTGAAAGGGTGTGATTGGTTGTGGTGGCCATTCACTTATGTATATGAGGCGACCATATTAGTCTTCGGGAGTAACAACGCATCTGTGATCGACGTCCATGCTTGCTTTTAGACGTCCTTGGGCGGCATTAGTCACTTGCCATCAGATGAACTGCATGTTCGTTTGCTACTTCAATCTGATAAAAAAATAAAAATTAAAGCGGATAGTTTATGACCTACATTGTTAAATAGGATACTCATTGCCGTGGTAGACATGATCGAAGCGGGCGGAACTTCGAGGATAACCTAATTTATATACATTTGCGTTCTGTACTATAAAGTTAAAATATCTAGGTAATAGGTATCTTTATCGCAACTAATAAAAGTTTACTACATACATATTTTATTGACACCATTACAGATGTTCAGGCAGCAGTGTCTACTTATAGCATATATATATATTATTTTGTATTGACTGTATGCTCCTTTGCCGCTTTAATTTTATAAAACAGTAGGTAGGTTCTAAAAACGGTATATTCTATCATTAACCGCTAGACTGTATTACACTACACGCTACGCAAGTAATGTATTTATGGAGAATGTATGAGCAATTCAGGTCACAGAAAATAAATAAAAATAACCAAGATAACGAACAAACCAGAACATTATTAAAATAATTTCGTGCAGTGATGAATACTGACAATGGATCACACTTAGCCTTTCCCGCGTATAAGTATGACTGCTGGATGTTTATTAAAAGAGAACAAGCTGTATATCCGAACCAATTAACACAGCGCCGGTATGGTACGCGTTGGTATCGTTCAACAGTAAGCGTTTCCGCGCGCAGCAGAACCTGTCCCTCAGGGTGATCACCGAGGCGACCACAACCTAACGTCAATGATAGTACTAGTGGACATTGTTTACACTGAGGGAATTGCTCAGCCAAGGGGGCACCTCGAGGGGTTCTTTGACGTGGCATGGGACGACTTTCTAAGTCTAAGTCTTATTGCTTTTGCTAGAATATCGATTATTTTTTTCGCGTGTGGTACAAATTAGTTCTATCAGTCTCAAAAGCAGAGGTCAGAAAAAGCTTGGAGATTCTGAAAATAGGACAATGCCTGACAAAAAAATTCGAATTTCTATCGTTTGACAATTTAGGAGCAGTTTCTTTACAATTTTTTATCAAAGTTCCGTGTAGATTAAATTTTTAAAAGCGTAATTTGAACAAGAGTTTAATGATAAAGTTTCAACGTTGCTGAAGTTGGGCTTGATCGAACTGCAATTTGTGCTTTTGCCTTTGAGCTTTCAGTTTGGTGCTATCTCAATTAGGTGCGAAGCTGGAGCTTAGCTTCTTGGATTCAATTATTTTTAGTTTTATTCTTATTGATTTCAAATACACCATGTAATTCTAAAAGTAGAAAATTGTAGTCAACTCAGTACTGTCACAGCTGGGCAGTCTCCTCTCGGAGTGAGAAGGATTTAGGCCACTGTATGCAAACCGCGGAAGGTCGAACCTCAGACCGCCACATATTGTCTAATATACCTATGTATTTCAATCATATTTTCATATAGCGGTCGTTCCAAGTGCTAGCACGGCACATTTTGGGAGCGGCTCAATTTTTCGGCGACCTTTTTTTTTGGTCGTCAAATTGCAGATGTGAAAAATTCTAAATTTCAAAAATCTAAACTTAAAAACTTAAAAAATCATAAGATTTTTTTTAAATTTTTCTTCTATCCGGATTCTACTTAAAACTACTTGCTGACTCTTGGTTTAGGCCTTTCCCCGAGCTAACCAAGTATAGATTGGTAGACGTCACCCGACTTTGCCACACCAAAACAAGTATTGTTTAAAAAAATCTAAGGTTTCCGTTAAATCACGTTGTAATGACACGTGACTTCAGAGTTACGTGACCTATCGTCGTTTGTCCTAAAATTATTTTCTTAGAATTAGGGCTTTGATAGCCGTCAACAATTAGGTTCGCAGTTTCAAAAGGAGCAAAAACTTGGGAAAAGTTTGCTTTTATAAGCGAAGCTCTGCAAAAATCTTTACAAATACGTTCAACAACACATTTTACGTCGAACTTTTGTCAAACGATTGACGCTTTTCATCGTACAGGGGATTTTTCGGTGCGCTAAAATAAAAATGTTTTTCGTTTTGTAACCAGCGTGTATAAGCAGCCAGCTGTAATATAGAAAAGAGGACAAAGCGCGAATGTGTTTCGAAACAGAATTTGGGAATTTTAAGTTAGATGCGCTTTTCGTAAATTTTAATTTTAAGATGTTCTAAAACATTTTTTTTTTAAATACTAGCTGCGCCCGCGGTTTTACCCGCGTTTAAAAGAAATGTAACGTGACATACATTAACCGAAATTTTATACC
>MOOZ01000789.1:325746-338867 GCA_002930495.1 Cecropterus lyciades
CAAATATCTGACTATGGGAAAAACACTTTTATACATCAATCTCCTCCTCTTGTTCCGTATTTTAATCGTTAAAAAAAACCGGCAAAAAATTTCACGTGTGCTGTATGGGAGCCCTCCTTAAATATATATTGACAAACACCGTGACACGTAATTTATAAAGATATAAGCTTTATATCTTTCAAGTTGGATCAAACTGCACATGGTGTGCAAATTTGATTGAAATCGGTTCAGTAATTCAAGAGTTTATTCCGGACAAACAACGTGACACGTAATTTATATATATTAAGAAGATTACGAATCTTTTGAATGGGAATATAGAAAAATGTTGTTGTCACACTTTTTCAGGTATTTTTTTTAATTTTTTCTCTCCGTAAGAACCATCTTCGTACTTCAAGGAATATTATAAAAAAGAATTAGCGAAATCGGTTCAACTGCTCTCGAGATTTGCGCTTAGCAACACATTCAACGACTCATTTTGATTTACATAGATATTTTACTTTTGATTTAATAATGCAATTTATCTTATATAACTTCTTGATCATAATTTTTGCATTCTTACTTGATATTTTCCTTATTATGTAGTGGATCTAGTTTGGTCGCTATAATTGACGTAAAACTAACCAAAATTATTATTGCGTCGCTTCCTCCATTATAATATAAAAATCTTTAATTTGAAGGCACAATTAAATAAATAAAATAAATGGTGGTAGAACCAGTAGCGGCTGGGAAGGTATACCTCCTTGCCTATTTCTAGCCTAGTGAAAGCGTGTGGATGCCAATTGACTGTAGCCAATAGAGCAACGTATCTATGATCGGCTTCATAAACTTCTGTTTATAGGGTGATGGTTACTATCAGGCGGAGTACAAGCTCGTTCGAAAAGTAAGTTGAGAATAGTCGAGTAAAAGGTATAGAGATTTTTACTCGATTTTTTTTATTTAAGTATCAAACAAAGTTAAATTATGTGAAAGTGAAGGTAAAAAAATCTTATATCTTATCTATTTTATAATGTTTTCCCTGAACAAAAAGCGAAGACTCAAAACTCGTAGATACATATATGATTGCTCGTACGAAAAATCTTAAAATATCTTGTTGTTAAGTCATGTTTTTTTACACAAAAAACACATTAAAACTGATGGGTGTATCGTTTTAATAAAATTGTATGTATTATATTCACAAAATAAGAAACATATTAACCACTATTAAAAATCCCTTGTATCCCAACCCTTATATTATGCTGAATATTTCGTTTCAGTTGTGAATGTGGTAATATTTGCTAGGAGTGTATTACTGAAGCTCAGCAATGAGATTTGATGCATTCGGTATTGTGTACAGTTTCATGAGCTGAATTTTGTCATTCCAAACTTCGGACTTGTTTTATTACAAACTAGTAACTATAAGCGAACAACGATTAAATTTCAGTGAAAATAGAATGTTAGTGTGGCGATCACTCGCAACTCATCAAGAGATGGCGCCACTGCATTCTGAATCACGCTATTAAAGTTTTGACAAGTGATTAAATTTTAGTGAAAGTAGAAAATGTTAGTGTGGTGACCTCTCGCAACTCAGTAAGAGATGGCGCCACTGCTTTCTGAATCACACTATCGAAGTTTTCTCAACATCCTGCGTATATGTATACAAGCTCCGGCACCTGCATTTCGCTATCACACCATGCCTACTGAAAACTGGCGAGATCGCTCCGATCAGAGACTGTGATGTGCACGTGAAAAAGGCCCAAGACAGCATAACTAATAAGGTGGTAAAACGCATCAATCCGTTGCTGTTAGGACGTCTAATGACAATATTCAATGTCCTCCTGTCCAATTGCTGATTTTCAGATGTCTGGAAGGAAGCAGATGTTAAAGGAATTCCCAAACCCGGTAAGCCAAGGACATAGCCTTCTAGCTACCGACCCATTAGCCTCCCAAACACGTTTTGTAAAATCTACGTAAAGTTATTTCTTAACTTCGGTTAAATGTTAGATAGTGTGATATTTTTACAAACCACAATAAAACGACATATTTGAAGTTCGCTAATAATTATTTAAATAATTAATTAATAGTTTTAGAATAACAAATAACCTTACGACTCAATCACGAAACATACTTTTGGCGCCGCAAGCGTAAGCGCCTTTTTTGAAAAAAAATCACTACTTTTTTTATATAATCAGTAATATTTTTGCATAAATACAGATACATTGGGCGATATCAAATTTATAAATAAGGTTTTCTCTATATACTATATGGCCGTGCATTATTTATATAATTTTAAACGGTATAATTAATAAATTATTTAAATTACCATATTTATTTTAACAAATACAATTTAAACATATGATTAAATCTTGCTATGGTTATTTCATATTACTTACATATATTTAAGAAATTACGACAACATATTTTTTTATCGTTCAAAAGTTCGTCATTCGTTAATATTGCGATCCTCAACTGCATCAGATAGGTGATTAAACATTTTAGTGGCCATGCTGTATATACTTTTGTAGTGGGCAGTTATTGATAATTGCTTGGGTAAAACTTGCAGCAAAATTTTGTGGGTTTATAGGAGATGACGTACACGTTTGTTTTATAACGCTCAACGCTGACGCGTGCAACGCAGGGTGAATGACGCCTGATGAAGCCACCCTCGTGCCCCTTGGGTTTTGTTCATCGCAGACTAGCTATATTTAGAGCACCTAGCCAATATTTCGTGGCCATGGGATAAATCTTGTAAGTAATTACTGTACAAAAAAAATTAGGAACGGAAAAAATCCTGTTTTGTTTCGTATTTATGTAGATATTATATTTTCTCCGATTTTATCTTTTTGAAGTTAAAAAACTGATTGAAGTAAAAAACGCACATGTAATCCACCTGACGGTAAGTATTGATTGCCGTTCATGGGCATTGCTGTTAGCAAATTCACACTGAATACTTCACAGATGCGTTGCCACTCTCAAGGACTAAGATCATCGCACACAAGTCGCCTCATGTAAAAGTGAGCGGGCAAACTTCCACCGAAAACTCAAAAACTGCTTCACTCTAGAAAGTGGCGGTGCACCTCCCCGGTCCAACTACACTGGCTCTACCACCTTTGAAATCTGGCTCTATATTACTTTGTTGTGGTCAGTTTTGCGCAGCGTAAAGATAAAGTTTGTCATTTACGTTCGGATATAGAGTTACGGACGCTAAACTTTGTTAAACAGTTGAAATCTGACGGCTCTGCTGCATTGTTGGCGAATCACAAAAGGTAGAGTTCGCGCAAAGGGACAAAAGCACACTTTGTCAAATAGAGCGATATAAATATGAGTACGGTTCCATTATCATTTTGGATAGCTATAGGTTTGTCAAGGGGAGAGACTAACAGCGTTCGAGAAAAAAATAGAAATTACATACGTGTTGAAGACGGGGATAAACTAAAATTACAGAAAAACCTACTAAAACTTTTGTTTGTCATTTGTACCAAGTGCCGCTTTTTTCATTTAATTATTGTAAAACAGTCGGGTTTTAGATTTTATAATAATTTATTCAATTATGAAGTAAATGCCTCTAACAATCACTATGATGACTTATCTAATATTGAGTTACAGGGTTTCAGGTTACGCCGATCAATTGAAAAGGTTCTTTATCATTTTATTATTATCTTATATATCTTATTTTTACCGCTGTAAACTCTATCAATTATCATTTAGCGTGATAAACACATGGGCGTGTGTTAGAGGGCTTTTAAGTGGACCCCTTAAAAACTCTTTAGTATAGGCGGGAAACGAAAAATAATTCTTATAACATGACCATCTTTTGTTGTTTTTTGTCGACGAATTTTGATGTTTAGTATTTCAACCTACCTACACACTTTAAAGTTTTCTAAAAATAAATGAAAATGAATAAAACTTCATGAACCGTTAACAAAAAAAAAAAAATACATTCAAACAGTAAACTTTCATATTTATTTATTTCCAATATAAAAGTAGTGACATCTAGTGCACAGTTCAAGACTTAGTAGTGATATAGTGCACAGTTCAAGACTTAGCAACAACGCCATCTAACATTCTGACCTAAAACTACTACAATTAGTTAGCAAATTTTGTAAGCAACATTAAATACCACCTAGGCGTAAAGATACACTTACGGACTGAACTTGCCTTTCATTCGTCGGCTCGGGTATCGAACCCCAGCGGATTGAAAAAAATAAATACTTAAGCTTTTGTGCAGTTTTTATAAAGATAAATATGGCGCGTAACAGAAAAAAGTGATGCGTACGCCGCCTCTGTTGTCCTCCGCCCTTAAAAGCTATAGAGACCTTGATAGAGAGATAGAGAGATATAACCTTGCTGCTTAAACTGCTGGCAGTGGATGTAAAGGACTGATGATGTCTTTTGATAACAAGGAATGCGACTGACCTCTAATCTAATTTACATTGAGTAACATATAAACTGTTAATGAAATAGTAAACGTTATCTCCGCGTGTCAGTTCATCGGGTTCAAGTAGCTTATCTCCAAGAGATTACACGACAATAACGTGTATAATGTTCCGTTCTGTAAAAATGTGTTAGAGCAAAGACCAGTGCCCTTATTACGAGTTTATTACGTTTTCTCGAAACAATCATTGTTTACGATTTTGCCTGTCATTCCAATGTAAATTGCAAGGTACGGTCAAAAACAAAAACTTAAACGGGCAAAGTACATTGTGTGGGTGAAAACGTATGTAATGATCGTTTGAGGAAACGAAATGAAGTTATACTAAGCTTTCTGTTCTGCTAAATATAGTAGCCGCAAATGTTAGATATAAATATTTAACGACACCAAACATTAACTCTATTTATAGAAATACTGCTTTGTGAACTGAATGTATAACTTGTCCTTGTTTAGTTTGAAGAATATGTTTTGTAAAATGAACTATTTTTACATAATTAGTTATCATTTGACCTGTGTGGACGGAGCGGTTGCCTTTTGTTTGTTGCGCAGTGTTTTGGGTTCGATCACCAGCTAGGTACGATAAATGATGAATTGAGATTGATGTTCTGAGTGTTTTCGTGGGTATGCATATAACAACCATGATACAAACCGATGAATATGTTATGGTTATGTTTTTTTTTTTAAACCCATCTGTGTCAGAAGGAGGGTATGTTTTTCGATTACTTATGAAATTATAATAAAAATAAAAAAAACCCTACTTCGGAAACTGAAAGTTGCTGTCATTAAATAGCCTAAGTCACCCTGAAGTTAATACGATTCTAATGATAGTTTTAAGCCGTTTGGGCTGTAGTGCGTGCCAAAAAATGGATATACAGACGCTCGAAAAATATTAACCTCCTTCTGATGCAGTCGGTTAAAAATAAATTTATGTGTCATTATTTACCACAGATAATTTTAAAATACACAGATACACGCGTTAAACTTATAATACCATTCCTTTTGCGTCGGGGATCAAATGTTGGGTAAGAAACATAAACACGCGAACACGCCCAAACGAAAACGACATAAGGAAGTTTACCGTTTCTTTTAAATGTATCTTTATTTGATTACATTCTTATATACGTTCAAACACTTTATGGTTTGGTTGTATCATTATTATTTCTTTATCAATATATTATATTATGATTTAAGAAATTCGCGCTCTTACACGATTGACCACCAGGGGAACGTTCGCCTCCGGGAGCTCGTTCGTCTGGCAACCGCAACCACTAGAAGGACGACCGTCGGCTCATAAGCGACGCATACGACCACACCGAATCCCCACTAAACTGTGGGGTTGCATAGATCTTTTACATTTGTGCATTATACCTATCACAATGTTTTTATTACTTTGTATTATTATATATAAATGACAAGGATCTGGGGGGTATTCGACCTCCTAAAGAATTGCCCGGGTAAAGAGGGGACTTTGACCAGAATTCCTTAGCCCTTATGTCGGCTTAACAGTAGTGCATGAAAGACCCGGAGGTAGCGCTACCAGATCGTGATGATAAAATTACAGTATTTTCTACTGAAAACTACTAAAATTACACGAGTTTGTACAACATTACAGTAGACGACATTTAGTAAAGAAATTATGGTCGACAAAAAAAGGTTATTCCTTGATCAAATCGAAATAAAATTTTACTGTATACTTTAATGAACCTTTACAGCATACAGTAAAAAAGGTGAAACTACAGTAGATCTGCTGTAATTACAGTGCATCTGGAAACACTGCCTGGAGGATAGGAAGCCCCTAACATGCATGATTTTGCGAAATGTAACTACAGCGGATATATGTAGAGATTTTTCAGTTTTTGGTGCGTAAAGCTAAATGATAGAGCCTACATATGTCCGCCGAGGCTCTAATTGATCGGTTGGAGTAAAGTAACCGCTGTCACCGTTTAATACCAATTTGTGATGTGACTCCATGTGCTGTATTTTTCCATTCCATGCACCTAGAGTTATACCATACAACTAGGGTTGCCACCCGTACTTTGTAACGTATTATACTTTATGTCAAAAACGAAGTACGGTGAAAATATATTTTGCATGATCTGGGACTTAGTTTGGTCGTAAGCATTTTTGCATGAAAAAAAATTCTTTACAATTCAACAAGGTTACTTTAGACAATTTAGTGGCATCCTTATTTTGCTCGTCAAATTGCAGTCAAAGGTGTCAAAGATTATCAGGATTCCCCTTTTTTTCGCCGACTTAAACTCACTAAACTCTTTTCGCTCCATCATAAAAGTTCCATCGGGCCCAAAAATTTGGACAAAACATTAACCGTACTTAATTTTGAGACTAATATTTTGTACCTTTCATAGCCAACCCTACTCTCATCCGATTATCTTTTGATTGCTGGGTATAAGTATAAGACCCTTAGAACGAAAAGCGTTGTTATTATTTACGACGTTACTTCACTTAATTGGAAGGTTTTACAGACCTTCGAAAACATTTTCAAAATAAGTAGGATTAGTATGATTTACCGAGGGAGTACAAACGCCACACCTATTTTTAACATGAAGCTATTTCCAATGAATTGGTCTAGATACTAGCGAAGTTATATATGAAGCACCCATCTCATCCTCAAGGGTGGCAACAGATTGTGGTCGGTTTCAGGTAGAACTCATGATCTATACCAGTGTTTCCCAACGTGGGGCCCACGGACCAAAGGGCGGCAATTTGATAGTTAAAGGGGGCAATTTAAAAATGGATTCGACACGACAGTTACCCTTTCGCTTTGGGTTTTACAGTAGATCTACTGTATTTTCAACTTTTCTACGGTCTACTGTACTGGGTCATTACAGTATACAGAACAATTTTATCTGGATTATGATCGATGAATGACCTTTTTTTTTCGTCGATCAAAATTTCCTTCAAAATGGACGGCAGTGATCAATTACCATCGAAGGATTGCATGCTCGTTCTATTTAAATCTAATAAACAAAAGTACTTTTTGGTATCATACATATTGTATGTATGATGCTGTATTAACCTACATGACTTAGAAGGTAGAACCCTTTCTGGTTCGCCTTCGAAAGCATCATTGCCACACCTATATCTGCCTAAAACAACAGCGTTAGGCGCTGCTGTGTTTTGGTCTGAGGGGTATGGTAAGGAAGAAATACCTACTTATCCAAGACGTTCCAACTTACTTCTCAGGAGTAGAAGCGTATCTATAACCGATTTCAGGTCAGACTCTGACCTTATCTGGTATTGTTTACAGATGTCCATGGGTCACAGGAACCACTCACCATCACCATCAGGTGGACTGCATGATAAGTGGTGTCTGCCGCTCATGAATATCCGTAAGCTACTTCATATAGAACAGGGGTTCTATGTGAAGTAGATCACAGACGCGTTGCTTCTCTTGAGGACTGAGATGATCGCCTCATATATAAGTGAGCCGGCAAGCATACCCTACCATAGAATTAGGTGTGGCGGTGGTACTTCTCCGGTCGAACTACACTGGCTCTACCACCAGGAGATTATAACTTTAATCCTACAATTTCAGAGGTACAAATTAAACAATAAAATATTATTTCCAGTGTAAAGAGATTCCCGATACGCGCGTGTTGGCGGTTACGTAAAACACCACAATTATTGTCAGCGATATCATTTTTACACGACTCGTAATCTTTTGCGCGACTGAAAAATGAAAATTGAAGCAATGACCCGCTTTTCCGTTGGAACAATATTCCCTTATCATTTTGTTATGTAGGTATGTATATCTTATATCTTAGTAATATTATGCAAAAGATTGTGAGGATGTATTTGTCTTTCACGCTAAAACTACTGATTGGATTTAAATGAAATTTGGTACACAGGCCTGGATTAATATATATGATACTTTCTATCGTAGTACATGGCCTAAGCGGGCGAAGCGTCCGAAAAAACCTATATATAAAATGAATATGCTTTTTTGTCCTTTTTGTAGCTAAACATAGTCCGTCCATGTCTACTAGTCTTACTAATATTATACTAAGGTTGGAGGTTGGAGGGAAAGTTCTTCATATTTTCAATAGGCAGTTAATTTTTCTTGTAAATAAAAATATCATGTGGTTGGTGTGTCACTCGA
Source organism: Cecropterus lyciades (assembly GCA_002930495.1). Taxonomy (NCBI): domain Eukaryota; kingdom Metazoa; phylum Arthropoda; class Insecta; order Lepidoptera; family Hesperiidae; genus Cecropterus; species Cecropterus lyciades. The sequence continues at coordinate 334,275 of MOOZ01000789.1, forward strand.
TTTTTTTATTTTGTTTTTTATGCTCATATATAATATAAAACGAGTCCTTTTTTATCGTTCATCATTTACGACACTGCATTTTGTATGAATTGCAAAAAGGAAGCAACGCATTGGTTGCATGTAAACATTTATGTGCGGTTTTTGGAAAAGATATCGTAAATGTTCGTACTTGTATAAGATGGCATAGCAAATTTCGAACCTAATAAATGCGAAAATTTGTAGGCGTGTAGGTATGTGTGTTTGTTGCTCGTTCACACATGGGAACATATGGGATACTCATTAACATGGTAAACCATGTACAGCATAATTGTGTATGTATGTGTAAATCGTCTCCGCGATATACAAAAGACTTATGCAGAATTGCGAAGAATTACGCAGAAGTTAAATAACTCAACCTGAGTCCAATCGAGAAAGCGACGATGAATTATAAAAAATATCTATAATGATGGAAACATAAATTTATCAAAATCGTAAATATATTTTCGGTATATTCTTTTTTGGTAATAAAAAAAGCTTATGTGGCGGCAGTTAATTCTTACAATGATATAATATCTATTATAACTATACATTTATCTATCGAATAAAATTATTGAATATTTTTGTATATTTTTCATTTTTATACTAATATTAAGCGGAATAGAGGCAGTCACAGATAAATGGACCTAGGACGACAAATAAACGAGGAATACTGCAGGAAATCGCAGTCATTATAACTCTTTCTTTCGGGAAGTCGGTTAAAAATATCTCAATGAACAATAGATCGCAGACGAACTATTTTTATCCTTTTACATTTAATACATGTTTCTACATACATACTAATACTCGCATGTCTTTAATAATAGGAAATGGTAATGAGGTCAAGGCCAGTTTGTTCACAGCAGTGATAGGACAGTGAATTTAAAATTAATTTGCCTAATGAACAGTTCTTATAAATTTAATTTTAAATTTTACGTACTTAAATAAAAAAGAAAGGTATCATAAAATTGAACTGCGAATTATTAAAATTTAATAAACGAACAACAATATTTCGATAGAACGAACATTCATTATATATATTTTTCAAACTTCAAAATCAATAAATACATTTTTTTCTTCGACAATGTAACGTAGTTTAAAAAAAAACCATTTATTGATTTTGTAAATAAAATAAAATAAAATTAATCGTACGTGTCTTAGTTATTTTTACAACTAAATTGTAACGTTCTTACTAAAAACCGACATTTAAAATATTTTTGGAACATATTGTGATTTCAATATGTATTATGAATTGAGTATGAAAATTGCGAACGTGAAGTTGGGTTGAACTAAAACTGTCCCATTGAAATAAAATATATCAAACGTATAAATCGTCATTATTAATATTCTTTTGATAAAATTTCAATTCTAACCGCGTTTTAATTCTAGTTAGTTATATTAATAAACATAAGTGAGATAATGTTCAATGGCGTCATTGTTTGTCCACACACAAACAGTAAAAACACACGAAGCGAACAGGAACGACCCGTGGCCGTTTAAATTGATTAGAAATACGAATTTTTATTACAAATTATTTAATTAGTTAAGAATGTTTTTTTTTTACGAAACTCAGAAACTCATTAAAAATAATAATGTGTCGTTAATTATAAGTTATAATATTAAAATTAATAAAAAATATTGTTCTAACTGTCAATTTCTTTATTACTGAGATAATTTTAATCGACTACACCAATTTATTTACTTTATGATGCATTTATATATATGCGCATTTTAATTTTTGATTTATTTTTTAAATCATAGGATTATTGTTACTAAATTCAAACACGTATCGAATACTTTTATTGAAATAAAAAATAAATGAAAAACAAAAATTAAGTAAAAATTATCGGGGTCAAATACAGATATCGTCACAGGAGTGTAACTGATAGAGCGAGGTAGGAACTGTGAAATGCAAGTGCAGCGGGCGGTGCCGCTGGTGGCAGCCAATCCGTGTGTCATGGCGAGAGCGGCCCGCGGGAGGCGGCGCGGACCGCCGACGCTTCGTCATTCCTCTTGCGAGCCGCTCTGGCTCACTTCTCGCAGTCTGCTTCTGACCGGCAGCGAGAGCGCGCGAACACCCCTCCAACTCTGAACCCCAATCATGGGGTTTCAACTCCTTAAGTTTTTTCTCCTGTTCGTGTACCTCGTCCTCTCCTTCTCTGAACCCTCCACCCACTGTCCCTCGAAATGCGTGTGCCAAAAGAACGCGATACGCTGCCTCCACCAGGACCTGCAGGCCATCCCGAAAGCTCCGGATGACGCGCACACTCTGTAAGTAAAAGTTTATCAACTTTCAAATTAGTTTCGCGGCTATTAATATCGCTCCGTTCGCAAATAAATACGCCGAGATGCGATGGTGCGTTGCGAAAGTTAACTTTTCGCGGACGCTCGCGTTGTGCTTTGCGATGTATAACAGGTCGCCTGGAGAAATAATGTATGCAGCCGCGATGTCCGATAGCAGACGGGTCATTTCCTTCGTGCGACTACCAAAGGTTAAAGTATGTTTTACAGAATTTCACGAGTTATCGAGGACGAGAAGATAAACGTGTCTTGTGCCCGCGTTGCGCCGGCAGCGATGTTTGTTTTTATTGCATAACTTTGTATGCTTAATCCCTGAATTAGTTTCGTAAGAATCTCAGGTATGGTATTTTTAGCGTGTTTTCGGATAGTTTAAAAGTTACAAAAGAGCGTGGTATTAATTCGACAGCGCTCTTTTACGGTGAATTGATAGCGAACAAGGAGCTCTGTCGGAAGTTTTAAAAGTTTTGCCGGGATTGTTTGTTTTACCGTCTCGAGTCGGATGTTGAGGGGACTGGGATTTGATAGAGATGTAATTAGACAGACTGGTTTTGCTTTTTTCTCGCCGGCGATATGAAACTTTGCGTTGTTTTAAAATATTAAAATACGGGCCGGTGACTTTTCGCTGGAGCGTTAATTGATTTTAAAAGTTACTTTAAAGTAAAAAATTTATTACTTTGAGGACGATAAAATTGAATGCGATTTTCTGATGGTGTAATTTAGTTATTGGTTAAACAAACGGTTCGTCGTTTCATTAAAAAAAGAAAAGAAAATAATGTAATGGATTACAAAAAAACAAAGAGCTCTTTCTAGTTCTTTCGTGTTTCGACGGCTACTCTATTTCTGCTTTGCGGCAGCTCTGTTTGAGCTGGTATTTTGGTCAAAAGGTTGTGGAAATCATGAGGAGTTCAGTCTTACTTGTCAACGATTGCTTTTAATTCTTAATTAAATTCTTACATCGGGTGGATTTTGCAGATTTTCGATATTGTTCATTTTCTTAATAAAATGACATGGTTTTAAAACTTTGGACGTATAAAAAACGTATACCTGCTTGTGCGTATTTTACGAAAATCTATTTATACATAAAACATTACTTTATTGCGTTATCATACGCCATAAACGAAAACTACAATACCTATCTTAAAACATAATGTTTGATTTACATTTTTCAATTAATTTTAGTTATTTTTCACAAGTTTAAATATCCTATTATAAATAGGTTTTGACTTGAGGACAAATGAGCAAAAAACACTAATAAGATACTTCCGCGAATTGTCCATATTTCTTACCACCCATTAGCCTCTCAAAGATCCACGTACAGGATAAATAATATAGTAGGTACCTAGTGTAGCAAAAATATTCTTAAACTCATCTTTTATTATTAAAAACCAAGAGATGTTAACCAAAGGATGGTATTGTTATTTTTCAAGTTTAAAAGTAAAATATATCAAAGCTGGTGTGTATTTTTAGTTCGTTCGTCATCTTTAACAGTCCGTTAATGTTTCTAAGAATCCTTTGCAAACATACGCAGAATATGTAATAATTAAATGTATTGGCTTGTGCATACCAGCAAAGAAACTAACTCTGCACACCGCGTATATTTACAAAAAAAAAATAGTTTGGAGAACTTAAAATAATTAATAAACAATTTTCTATAAATTTACAATCACTCCATTCCAACAATCTTTCCATTTGTATTTTTCTATGTTTGAGATTGTATTAACTAAAACTACTCAATATAATTGAAATTATATAATATATGTAGAATGTATTCTGATGTAACATTTAATACTAATTACATTAAAATCTATCAACTTTATCAAAAATTATTAAAATTTAAAGTTATGTTGCCTTTTTTTTTAAACACGGGTTCTTTTGAACCGCGGGGATCATTTATAATTGATTCTATAAAATTTGCTTTTTTGGTTACTACAAATAACCAAATTAATACATACAGCATGAATTATCATAAACATTTTTGTCCTACAAACTGATAACCTGTAACCAATCAAAAATAGAATAGATTTTAACAAGTATAATTGGTTATCATACGAAACGGAGCACATGCTCGTCGGCGTGATTGCTTTGAGGCAGAAATCGACTAAATAATAGGCGTGTTGTATAATTAGCACTTGGTCTATTAAATTATAACGCGTTGCCCAATCTTTTGGAATTATACATCTAGTAATAGATGTTAATACGTGTATTACGACAAAGTTGAATAAACTTCGTAAGTAGGTGTTACTTTTTACGGCACAAAAAGGTAATACGTTCAATATA
>MOOZ01000789.1:347999-360665 GCA_002930495.1 Cecropterus lyciades
TTTCAAATCGGACCAGTAGTTCCTGAGATTAGCGCGTTCAAACAAACAAACAAACAAACTCTTCAGCTGTATAATATTAGTATAGATGAGAATGAAAATTACCGTAAAATTAATTGAACCTAAGAAAATTTTACACATTCGTTTTAATACATTTTTATATGAAAAAAAATATAAGTTCCGAATTTTAAACCTTATAAACGGCAAATAATGGATCACATTACTTACAGGCTTTCAGTTCATATCCAATTACTATCGTATTTGTATGGTTTATCCGGAACCTTTTATTATGAGTAGGTACTTTAAAACTTACAACAGCATCAAATCAATATTTTTAATGTACATAATATACTGCACTTAATTTTTTTATGACATTATAAAAGTAACAAACGAAGACGCAGTCCATCTGATGGTAGGTGACAACTGCCCCCCATTGACCTCTATTAATAAACTCTATATATAATTAGAGTCCTAACAAGAATCGCCCGTAGTTATATATAACAAAGAATTGTACCTACTTAATTTGGGCTAATTGTTCATTATATTTTTCTAGCTGTGTCCCGCGGTTTCACCTCCTAAATAAAAGAAAAACAAAAATAAATATAACGCGATTTATATAGCCTATTATGGCCTTCCTACATAAATCGACTAATCTTTATTTGGTTCAACGCGCTCCTGCTATGAGCGCGTTGAACCAAATGAACAAACTTCAGCTTTGTAATATTAATAAGTATTATATTAGTATAGATAAGTATAGATGAGTAAAATAAACTACGCGAAAATATTTTATTTGTATGATCTGAGATTTAAAAAAGTTCGGTCTCAAGCATTTATTTTCTTCGTGAAACAAACATTGTATTATTACAAGTTTCTAATAAGCACTTTACTTAAGGAGTGGTGTAATATTAGATTTCATTGTACATAAATACACAATCTAATATGTAATAATAAGTATAACATAGGAAAATGTTACATAATTAATCTAGGAACAGTTAAGACTGTCATAGTCTAATTGGGGACTGTAATAAACGGTGTGGAATAGTTTTATGTCGCTGGTTAAATCCGAAAATAACAATTTAAATTCTTACATACTTGTAGTAATAGTAGCAGGTGAGAAAGTATATACCTTTGTCTTCAGCGCACAATACTTCGCGACCGGTCAGCCTATTGCACTTATTTCACCCGTAAGGTCCCGTGACCACTACAAAATAATAAATATATTCCGTATATCGTTTACGACAGCCGAGTAATGAATGTGTCTGTTATGAGTATAATGTCAGAACGTCAGATTTTGAAATTAGCCGTTTTATTTACATCAGTATTTCAGCGTGTCATAAATACTGAACAGGTGACCCAGAAAACGTTTATAAACGAACTTTATTAATTTTTGGACATTATTAATTAATGAACGGTCTGGCAATGAATTAATCTGTAACTTTGATAATTATTATTAGTAATCATAGTATGATTAGTAATTGGACTATTGTGATTAGTAATCATTGATTACGCATTTAATTAAATTTTAAAAAGTGCTTGCGTTGTAAAACAATCGGTTCTGTTCTGTCCATTTTGCATAATACTTAAACAAACATACAGACGAACTAACCCAATTTAATAAGATATATTGCATACGTGACGTATCCAACAGGCGTTCCCAATAAGCTCGCGAGCTCTTCCAGATACTGTAAGATTTATGAGAAAAGATGTTTAGCAAATCGACGTGCAAAGCTTCATATATTATTACTTAATATTACGTGGGAAGGATGTAGATAAAATTCGTCCATCAGTATATTGAGGTTCACATCTGTACATAGGTTCTAATGGGGAAATCAGTCGTGTATAAATAAACGACTGATTTAAAAATAAAACTTTAATATAGTTTTCTTTAAATGGTAATACACTAATTTAAACAGAATCCTGATCAAGTGACCCTGCAGTGACCTACACCATAAGCTTTACATAAAATATAATTGAAATTTGAATTGAATAAACAAGATAAAATAAATAAAACTATAGAAGTACTATAGCTTAAAATATGTATAACGGATTATTATTATATCGAATAGAAAAAAAATGTTACATATAATAATTTCCGACCACATAGTATACGAAATCGACACTAGTAGAACCATTTGTGGTTCGACTCCGGAAGCACCACCGCCACACCTATTACTATCTAATAACAGCAGTGTTAAGCGCTGCTGTGTTATGATCTGAAGGGTGTAGGGAGTATAAAGGACAAATTCTTATCCGAGCCTTTCAAACTTAGTATTCAAGGGTAGCAACGGGTAACGGTAGGTATTCTTACTTTAAAAGCTCATATATATCATAATCAGGATTTCAAGTTTCAAAACCATTATTTCTTATTTTCAAAGAACACATTGATCACTTTCTTACAAACGTCAAAAAATTATAACTCCAGTAATACCTATATAAGACCTATTAAAGAAATTTTAATATATTTTACACTTTCTTTCATAGTAAATGAGAATGACGAGCTTATGCTTTAATGAAATTTTAAAGATATTCAAACGACTGCGACGTTAAATATTCTGTAGCAAACTATTTTATAAGCAAACAACGAAAGCAGAGGTTTTTTCTGCCTCTGCTTTCGTTGTGTTTCTGTTGAAGGAGACATTTAGCAATCCAAGGGGTAATCGAACTCCTTGAGAATTCCCTGGTAAAGAGGGGACGTGTTGAGTCCCGAAAATCCTTGCCTAATCTAACCTAACTTAACCGTGTCACACGTGAGACCCAGAAGGTAAAATGTTTCTAACGTGCAAAATGCACATATTTAAGAGGATCCTCTGATTACTAAAATCGGCCTTATGTCCTCTTTTGCCTAAAATTTTGCCGCCCGCTAAAAGGTAATGTAAAAAGGTATTCTACAATTTAACTATAAATAATTACGATATGGTAACATACTCTTAATACAACGCCATTCCATGAAATTGCATTTACGATCATCTTCCCATTTCATTTTGAATCTTGAGTTGGACAAAAACAGAAAAGCTACATATGTTTGCAAATTTTCTTTGAGTCGCCTCCCAAAGCCAATTTTCCCGAACTGGGAATTCAATAGTTTCTTTTTAACCCGTAAACTGCCAGTAGCCGTTGGCGTTAGATACGGATCGGATATTGCTATGGAACATTAACCCAATATTTATCTAATACTTATATTGCAAATTATTTGCATATGCCATATACTAAGAAAAATGTAATGTGAATATTACGAATAAATCTTACATAATGTGTAAAAAATACATTTTTAATACAAATACATTTGTATTTGTACAATGACAGTTACATTTATTTGATTTATTCTTTAGCTGACATAAAATGTGTTTTTACTCGCTAACCATTGGAGGTACATAAAATGTGATAAGGACCTTCCGAATATAATATTGAATATTAACCTCGTATATTCCATCAAAAGTTTGCTATTTTTTAGCATTCTTTTTTTTATTTAAAATGGAAATATTATAGTCTGAAACCAAAGGATGTAGTGAAGTCATTAAAATAGTCCCAGTAATTAAAGTAATCAGACCAGTTATTCTTGCGTGATTGAGTAACATACAGACACACGCCATCTCATTTTTATATATTAGGATAAATAAGTACTCACTTGGAAAACAACTGGACATTATTTACCAGGAATTACACACGAATGGCCAATATAGTATTATTTATATACTTTTAAATATTTATATAAATATGCGAATACTTAAAATAACTCCTCTAAATATCATTTCTTAATTATATTACAAAGACCGTGGCCTTCGACAGTGAATTCGTTGAACTTAATAATGAAATAGATATCTTGCCTTCCTGGACCATATTAGTGTTAAAATTTAAGAAAGTACCTATACATTGTTTATTACTGAGATAAACAAGGCTTTTTTTATATTTCTTGATTTTTTTTGCACTCGGTCATACCGTTTTGAAATCGAATTTATTCCTCGGTTTCATGTATATTACTTGTTTCAAGGTGGTGCAATTAACCACTGTTTTGCTTTGTGTTTCAGCTCTGAAAAAAACAGAGAAATTATGATTGGATTGCGTTTCATACAGAGTATAATTGTTAACACGTTGTTCTGTGTTTCTCTGTTGTTTGCATTCGTAATTTAATATTTTTATCATTAATTAAGAACGAATATTAAAATATGTTTTTATTTCAGCCACGTAATAAAATGAAAATTCTTATCGAGATGAAATGAACAAAACAATTAAAACGTGTAATTTAGTTAATGTTTCGTTATATAAAGCTTGTATACATCGGGGTATAATAATATGTATGTACTTATGTGCATTGTAGTTAAGTTAGTTAAACACCTATTCCAGATCAATGGACATGAACCCATGGACATCTATAAGCAACATCTATTAGAACTTCAACTTCAACTTCATTTTGGTTTATCTGAAGTCGATCACAGATGCGTTGCTACCCCAAGGACTAAGACCACAGCCTTCCTGCGAAACAGAAGAATTGCTTCACGCTAGAAAATAAAATTACTATATGTATATTACATTGATATATGTTTGAGGGTAATGTGAGTTTACGTATATCAAAAGATTTTTTTCATCTCTTATGTATACGATGCTTACTTTGTCGTTAACATTATAATATGAACAGCAAATCACTACGTATAGCTATTTTTCGGGAATATTCGTGGCATGTTGCACGACTGTTCGTAAAAGCTGTTTGACTATCCAAGTGGATAAATATGTTTTGGTTGATGCAGATTTTTACCAAGATTTAAACTCTAGGAGTTTGACGCTAGAATATTTTAAGAAATCCTGCAGTTTAAGTTATTTGAATATTTCATTGCCTTAAAGTGTTTGTTACGATCGATGAATGAATTGGACAATGGATCTGATTGCTCGGTTCTCATCAGCAAATGATTGTGCTTTCGAAAACAATATGTAATGCACACGTACGATTAATTAAGCTATTCATGACGGATTTCTCTAAAAGGAAAATTAAATCATTTTTCGCTTTATTATTTGTGATTAAATTTAAATTTAGTGTGTCTGAAAGGTGAGGTAAGGGAGACATACTTATCCGAGGCGTTCCAAATCAGTCCTTAGGGGTAGCAACACATCTGTGGCCAACCTCAGGAAGACGCTGCTCTTGTCTGAGATTGATTATAGACGTCCATGGGCGGCAGTGGCCACTTACAATCAGATCGATTGCATGCTCGTTTGTTACTATCATATTATATAAAAAAGTACTAAGGTTTAAACAACTTACGGAAGAAATCGCAAACCATGTAAAATTACCCCAACTTGTTTTATCAGTTTTAATTTGATTTGATTTGTAACGTTTGTTTGTTAGAAACTCATTTCTTTGAGAATAACAAAGGTTAATCGTGTTTTTCTTGATGCAAATTAATAAACTGATAACCAAACAAATTAATAAATTGATAAACTGAGTTATTCTAAATTTGAACTATTCAATTCCTATACTTTATCCTACCTTAGTGTTTTAGCTGTGGTTAAAATGTATATTTTTGGGGCGTTAATAAATTTACGTTTTACGTTAGTAAAGGTGCGTAAACTTATAATGTTTTAATTAGCGTCATGGCAAGGCGAGATACATCTGTGTTCAAACGTTTGAAGAATAAAACATTCAAACATATACATCTAGAGGGCGAAGGGAATTAAGAATACGTTGTTTTGTACTTTTTCTCTTCGTTTGTGCAAAGTTCATTGTTTCCCTAATCTATCTTCTAATATTATCAAGTAAAATGCAGTTAATTTTTTAAGTACTGAACTAATTGGTTAATGCATAATTTGTAAGCGAACGACGCATAGCTTTTGTTTGAAGGAGGAAAGGGACAGTCAACATTTGAAATTCAAAACACGTTTTCCAAAGTAAAGCTACCTAAATAACTACTTTGCATTTTAAACTGTGTCCTCAAGTATTCTTCAGTTAAATGATGATAAACAGTAGGATGGGAATTTGTTAACTTTGCATTTTAAACTGTGTCCTCAACTATTATTTAGTTAAATGATGATAAACAGTAGGACGGGAATTCGTTAAGATAATTACATTCCATGCATCTATCAGCCTTTGAGGTTCGCTGCTGCACACAGGCTTCCCCTAAGAGGGGATTTGGCAATAGTTAGCGTGCCCGGCATGTGTGGTGGGGACCGCAGTGAGTTTTGACCCCGGGCACTCACCTCTATTTTTCAAAATTATGTGTGCATTAAAAATTAATTACCACCTGTTTTAACGGTGAAGCAAACATCGTGTGCTAAATTACATGTCTGAGAGTTCATAAAAAAAGGTTTTAGGTATTTACGACGACCCGCGTGGTGGAGCGGTCACCATACCGGTCTGACATGCAGTGGGTCCCGGGTTCAATCCCCAGCCAGACAGAAATCTGAATGATGAGTTTAGATTTCTGTTCTGGGTCTGGGTGTTCGTGTATTTGTCTTTGCGTGTCCATGGCACCCATGACACAGGAGAAAATCCTAGGTTTTATGTTTATGTTTGCATACATTTTCTTTACTTTGGCCCGGATGCAATATTTAAGAATTGCCACAAGCGTGTTTATTATGTATTTCAGGTGCAACCAGGGTTGCCAAAAACTTGTACTTTGTTAAAAATGCGTGTTTTCTAAACAGACTATTTGTTATTGTATATATAAATCCTAGCGTTGTAAGAGTAATAGTAGAAAACATCCGTCTTCATTGTAGGAACACTTTGAGACTGGTTAGCCTCTTGCACTTCACACTTCTCCAAACTGAAGGTCCCGTAACCACCACAAAATGAAATAACGACATCAGTAGTGAGTAGTGACATTTGACTTTATGTCAGAAGAATTTTTTTTTAATTTAACCATTTATTTCTTTAGTATTTCGGCCAGTCAGAAATACTGTATAGTTTTTGATGATTATTACCTTTATGAATGTATCAAGTGATTATTATTTATATGGTATATAATATATAAGTATACTAGCATATTCCCGTGACTCCACCTGCTTCAGTCATGTTTACTTATAATGAGTATACGTTTACTACTATGTAGCTAAATATATACTAAAAACTAAATATAAGCAACGGAAACTACGATTCCATTCAATTCAATCTATTTGATTTTGGAGGACGTCAAACAGCAACGTGAAACATATCACTGTTTCAGATGACACAGTAGAAGCCTTAGACCTCGAACTTTTAGCCAAAAAAGGAATAAAAACTAATTAAATTAAATTATACCTAATTGTAAATCTAAATCATTATTGGACTCATCTGAAGACACACAAAAAATTCACTATAATCGGTCCAGCCGTTTAGGAGAAATTTAAGGAGTTTAGGAGGAATTATATATATAAAAACGGAAAAACTGCTTCACGCTAGAAATAGATACTTGTGGTACTTCCCCGGTTGAACGACACTAGTTCTACCACCTGGTTCATACCTTTTATACACAAAAGCTTACAAAACTCTGCCATGATCAGTTTAAGCTTCTTAAAATATTAAGCTTAATAATTCAAAATCTTTATATTGATAACTGATTTTAAAAAGCGTATTGTAAAAATTACAAAAAATAGGACGCGTGCCAACCCTAGGTGCAACGGATAAAGCAACTGTTTTGTTTTAAGAACATCTTCTTTGCTTCAAAACAGATTTAGTTTTAGCAGCTATTTTGTTAAAGAAAATGTAAATAAACTGTGCATACGGTATTATATAGAGATATGTTTTAAATAGGTAGAGGAATTATATAAGCTTGTGGATTAATTAAAATACGATCTCATTAATAATAATGGCTTCGTTTTATTATTAAGCATGTATTTAAATTACCTTGTTAGTGAGGGTCTTCTACAATGGAATTTAAAAACAGTTAACCCTTACCGATTAAACTGAAATTTCGAATACACGGTCACTTTGGATGACAATGCATGATTAGTGGAGTGACGTCATTTTAAATTTTAATATGGCGGACCCCCTAAGGTGGACCAGTTGTTTTTACGACACCTATGATATAGGTATCGATTAAAAGGGTTTTACATCCACAAGCTTCTTACCAAAGAATATAAAAGACTTATGTTAATATATACATATTTTTCGAAAGAAAATCCACAGAAATTTGCTAATTGCGTATCACAATGGGGAGTTTGAGTATTGCTTACAAATAAAAACTAAACTTATTTCGGATGCATTATTTATCAATAAACGAACTATATGGTTCAAAGATAGGAAAAACTTAAAAGTTTATGTTGAAGATTAAAATTTTTAATCTTCAACATAAACTTACGTTTAAAACAAGATAAAATGTAATTAGATTATGATTTGAATTAAAAGTATCTACATAAGAGAAGGAAGATCTTTTGTAAAAGAAATCTCAATTCTTTAACAATTAATTCCTTGTTAGAATTATTCTGCAATTACCCTGAGCAGATAAGAAAATCCCTGTTCTATTTTCTAAATAAAAATTATTTCTTTAGTGCAAGGAAAGAGGGACTTAAATAACGTTATTTTCCATTCAGTAGTTTCCGTTTAATAGATTCTTTGAATCTTAACCATCTAGATTTTAGTCAAGCGTTAAAAAAGAGTAGAAATGGAATTAATTTAACGTCCCGTTTCTTTCCGGTAAGAACTAAAGGTTTTTTTAATTAAGAAAAAAGCCTTAGAGCTTAATACAAATTTATATAATTTGGGATTCGTTACAAAAATCTAACAATTATCCCTTCTGATATGTTTTTTTCAGTGATAACTATAATTCACTTCAAATGGGATAGGACTTTTACCTGAGGTCGATCGTAGGTCCCTGAACTATGTAATCCATTAACACGCATCTTATTGATATTTTGACTTTAACTTGGTACTTGAATAAAGTAAGTATAAGAGACAAGATATTTAATATTGCGGAACGTAACAATCCCAGATAATGCATGAAAACAAAACTGCCCACGAAATGAATGAGAGCTCAATACATTTTAGGTTGAAAACGGATAAAGGAACAATATTATAGGTAACAAACACAACTGTTATCTTTAAATTTGTATATTCTTAAAAATCCTCGTATTGTTTCCCCGGTTTCATATCATTAAAACATTTTAATCATATCCTAAAAAAACACGAGGTAAGCGATGATAAGTACTAACTACCATATTATAGTACTGGAATTCCGCCTGAAATGAAATGAAATGTCTTGTATTTACAAATTGACAGTAACAATATCCTTTCTTACACTACCACCGGATCGGAACACGACCTCAACTGAGAAAATCCGGCAGATTTGTCTTAGTTTTTTGTATTATATTTCTTTTTTTAACAATCCATATCTGATACGTTATCCTGATCGTCTAACATGTTAGTGCCCAGGCATCCATATCTTTCCACCGAAACACAAAAAATATTTCACGCTAGAAATAAATATAGCGGTGGTAGATATATCTAGTTAAATATATAAGTAGGATATAATACATACATAAATGGTTTACCATGGTGGCAGGAACAGTGTAGTTCGACGGGGAGGTACCGCCGCACCAATTTCTAGCTTGACGCAATTCTTGCGTTTCATTGGAAGGCTGCTGTTGCCAGATCACTGATTTATGAGGAGACCATCTTAGTCTTTGGGAGTAGCGATCGACTCCATGTAGAACCCCTTTATTATAGGAAGTTACTTAGAGATATCCCATGGGCGACAGTAACCACTCACCATCAGAACATCATGCTTGTTTGCTACTTGTACTACTACTACTTAGTAGTAGTATGTATTAGTATACATACTTGTAAATATATATATAAAATTAAAAATGTTCCATCACTACTGAATATCCATTACCTTTAAATGCGTTTTTCATAAAATACGAATACTCGATATAATCTTTCAGTGAGCTTGTTAGTTTCCTAATTGGACAGCGGAAGTTCTCTTAGAGGGTGGGCGGGGTCCCATCTCAGCTTATAATCTTGGGGATATATTTTAAAATATTCTTGAAATTTTTTGTCGCTTAGTTTTATGTTTTTTATTATGTTCCAACCTAACATAATCCATCCAATATAAATCCCTACAACTCAACCTAATCATAAGCTATTAGACTTGCAGTACCCTGCATCATCAGGTTTGAGGAGTTGAAGGTTAAAATTTTCATCTTCTATCTCTGCATAATAATCTTACAGCATATACGTAAGCACCAAATGGCCAACTTCCATGTTGTCGTTTTACGTGTGGTGGTAACTAGAGTATTTATAAAATTGTTAAATGTATAAAATATCCGTTAAATGTATGCCTATTGTCTTGTTACATTTTTCAAACGCGAGTGGCACCGCGGTACACAGTTAGTTGTAAATAAAACTGTTTCAAGAAGCGCAGACAGACGTCCTCGTACAATTGGCTGCCTATCGTCACACTCCGTTTGAGCGACACGGTTTTGCATTCTAATGTCTGTGAACATATTGGATTCAGGCCCGGAATAATTGTATTCAAATTTCAACCAAAGGCCCAATGGTATTTGTATTAGAGATCCAAATATATTTGTACTCGCATCTCTAATACAAAGTATTTCCTTTAGAATTCTACGTACGGAAATACATTTCTATTGGCTATTTAAAGTGCATTGTGTATACGTTTTGTATTGAGATCGTTATTAGGATTTCGTATCCAAAGGGTAAAGCCTTTTACTAAGATTCCGCTTTCCGTCTGTTTATCATCAGGCTGTATATATATCCATGGTAAGTAGATTGTTGGAAACAGGATAAAATAAATACTTAAGGGGGGCTCCCACACAACGAACGTGATCTTTTGTTTAATATTAATAATGGCAACAAGTAGGCGCTTGATTTGTTCACAGAATATTTAGTATATATAGTAGACAATTGTTTTTGCGGTTTTTATAGATAATGTCTCACCAAAAAGAAAGACTAATTTTACTGACACCTGACTAGATCAGTATTTTAAGTTTTTAGTTTGGTTTTAAGTCTTTAGTTATTAGACTACAAATTAAGTCAAAGATTTTCAACATTGAGGTTGAGTAGCTTTTTTAAATACTTATAAGACCCTAAGGTACTCATTGATAGGAATTGGAAATGTTTTCAAGTATAGGGTAGATTTCAATACTATGTTCTTAATATTAACCAAAGATGTACACAAATCTCCCTTTAATTTCTACTAATTACTTACGAACGTAAATCCTAAGATTAGAGGGTTTTTTTTATAATATTGAAGAAGTTAACGAGCATACATCAACCCTAGGTCAGATCATAGTCACTCCTAAGGTTAGCCACAGATGCGTTGCTACCCCTGAGGACTAAGATGGAATGCCTCGGAAAGTATGTCTCCCTTACCACACCCTTCAGGCCAGAACACGGTAGCACATATCACTGCTGCTATTAGGCAGAAATAATCTGATGGTAAGTCGCCACTGCCGCTCATGGACATCCATAACCCACTTCATATAGACAGGGGTCCTATCTGAAATCAATCAAAGATGCGTTGCTACTCCCGAGAACTAACATGGTCGCCTCATATGAAAGTGAGCCGGGAACCGCACCCTTCCACTGCAACCCAGGAACTGCTTACGCTAGAATTAGGTGTGGTAACTCCCCGGTCGAAATATTCGTTCTATCCACTTGTATAGTAGGGTAGGTAACATTGTCAAGCTAGCCTATTGATGGGATCGCTTCAGTCGACGAACATCTAATTTTGCCCGATCGTATACGTAGTTTTCATTAGAGCCAGGCGGCTTTTTCAAAGTTGGGTTCGTAATTAAAAGAGAGACGCTTACCTAGCCATTGGAGTCAAGTTTTATTTTGTAATAGCTGCGCCCCACGATTTCACCCGCGTATTAGTTACTACAAAGGAAACTAATTTATGTATTTATTTGGATAAGAATAAATATTATATTTATAAAAACAACTTCGCAAATAATGCATTATTTTGAAAGAAATTTGGTTAGCATATAAAAGGGTACAGTGAATTTACCTAAAAAGATAGACATATGCTATCGGTGACTTTTTTTTAGAACTTTTAAAGGGGATCAATTCTGTCGAACATAATTTTTACGAAACTTTAACCGTTTACGCAGGGCATGCAGCGGAAGCTCTCATTAGAAAAAAAAACCCCGATTTTGTACATTCTTCATAGGTGTTCCGCTCCTGCTGGTCTTAGCGTGATGATATATAGCCTATAGCCTTCCTCGATAAATGGGCTATCTAACACCGAAAGAATTTTTCAAATGGGACCAGTGGTTCCTGAGATTAGCGCGTTCAAACAAACAAACTCTTCAGCTTTATATATTAGTATAGATTTATACTGAAATCGCGTATTCCGTGTTTATTTGAGCAAATTAGAATAAATCACAGAAGTCTTGCTTTTGACTTGTTTAATGTCAGAAAGTTGTAAAAAAACTAAATCATCATTAAAAGAAAGGGAACTGGGCCTTACAAGGCTTACTCGTACCTTGTCCTGTCACGTCATTATACTGGCTTACTTGTTATCACAACGAAGGAACGAACAAGTATGCCGTCCTAAATTTAAGTGGTAATCTCTAATTAAATTTATATAAAAGGGTTCCTATCTAATATCGATCACAGATACACAGTGACCCGGCAACCATACCCTTCCGCCGAAACGAAAGAACTACTTCACGATATAAATGGGAGTAATGATGATACCTCCCCGGTCGAACTACACTGGCTCTGCCACCTGGATACTTCATAAA
>MOOZ01000789.1:363648-378281 GCA_002930495.1 Cecropterus lyciades
ACCTGGATACTTCATAAACGTTACTTTAAGAAACGTACCATAACCTCGTGCCTATTTTTGACAAGTTTTGACTCCTCTCCCCCCTTGGTTGTATAAAAGTAGACCTCCCCCCTCCCCCCTAGTTTTCACGTAGTAATTTATATATACAGTTTTCAATATTTTATTGAAAACAAAAAGTTAAAATTACGCATCATATTTGAATACTCAATAAATTAATACAAAAAAATGTTTTTAAAAGCAAGCTTTTATTTCAATGCACTGAAAAGAAGAAAATAAAATTTCCACATTAGATTTATTCAGATTTATTCTCTTTCGTTAAATTCATCTTGCAAGTTTTGACCTTAACATACTTACATTTTTACATACTTACAAACATTGTAAGATAAATAAAAGCTTTTAAAAAGTGCGATATTTCCTATAGGGATGTTGACTACGTTATGAAAACCTAAATCCCACCCCTCCTCCGTGTGACCAAGCGTGGTATTTTAAAGATCGCTCGCCCCCGTCAAATGGTCACGTGGGTACATTCGCTAACTGTACACTTAAAATGAAGCCACATCAGCCGCATAGTCGTACAGTCGTTAACTTCTACGAATATCCTGGAAATATTCATGTACCCGTAACAAGGTGCCGTGTACCGGTAACGGACTCTAAAGGCACTCGAAAACTTCCACAACTTTATACAGAACAAAAAAAAAATTGATCCAATTAGCAAGATTTTATCAGAAAAAGTTTTGATGGGAAAAAGCACGCAAAGAGTCTATTCGGTATTGTATTTTGTATCTTCCAACAGAATAATCTGAATGGTGTATAGAAATATAAAATATTGAAGTTCTAAACTATTCTCTAGTTATGAAACTAAATAAAACTGAAGAGTATCCGACTTCACTTGTCAATCTTTCCTCTAACAGACAGGTTTACAAACTCAAAACCTATTGAATTCAGAATTTGAAATTTTTCGGTTACTCGTGCCTCAACCTGGATTCGTATCGTGAGCATAGTATTGATCAAAATATAATATTCATATCATATACATATTCAGAAATAACAGTAACACATTTAACCCCCGACACAAAAAGAGAGGTGTTATAAGTTTGACTGCCATGAATGTCTGTCTGTGTAAACGCAGCTCCTAAACGGGTGAACCGATTTAGATGTGTTTTTTTTTTGTTAGGCAGCAGGTTACCGGGAGCTGGTTCTTAATAGAAAAAAATAGAATACCTTCTATAAATAAGTAGTTTATTCCCACGGTTTCGTCCGCTTCGGTTACCACGATAATGAGGTCATAAACTATCTGTGTGCTAAAATTTCAGCGAAATCACATACAACCGTCCATCACATCCATCCAAACACACATACACCCTCACAAACTTTAGTTTTAACTATATTAGTAGGATTGTCGTTTTCTCAATAAGCGATTTAATAAAATCCTTTGAGAAAATTAATGCAAAATGAAAAAAAAAATAGGGTTAAATCCGTAAAAATGTGATATGTAAAAAATCAAATAAATTGTCGTCAACCTATTACTGTCCCATTGCTGGCAATGGACTTCTCTTAGATTGAGAGTGACTTAGGACATAGTTTATCAAGCCAAGTAAGTATACACTGGTAGACTTTCCACACCCTTGAAACTACTTTAAACGTTCAGAAGTGTAAGTTTCGTAACGTGGTTAACTTGTCAGCCCATTATTCTCCCATAGCTGGGCACGGGTCTCCTCTCAGTATGAGAGAGATTAGGACATAGTTTACTTACTGTTTAGAATTGGTTAGATATGGTTTTAACAACTTATACATACATAGTTATGACGGCTTATTTATACATATGAGGCGACTATCTTAGTTCTTGGGAATGGTAATGCATTGTTATCGTTTTCAGATGGAACCCCTGTTCTATATAAAGTTGCTTACAGATGTCTAAGGGTGGTTGTTGTAAGGGTGTTGGTGTGCATGCTCGTTTGCTACTTCAGCCTAATAAAAAAAATCAAGATAAGATAATAAATATTTAAACAAAAAACCCGACCGTTTAAAACGATCTTTCTGTTCATAATGATATATTTAATTTAACGCGTTATATAGGTTGTCAAAATAGCGAAGTAAAAGTATATTATAATATTATGTATTCTACCTCCCTCCTTTATTCCTCTATTTGCAGGCGCTATTAAAAAAATAATAAACAGACGTGTTCACTCTGCAAAATAAGACGATTCTAATGATTTGTTTGCAGCGCGTGCCCAAGAAATGGACATACATTCAAACCAAAATACATACATACGTACGCTCCAAAAACATTACCCTCCTTCTGACTCTGTTGGGTAAAAATATCATTTTAATATTATTTTTGCTGCAGTTATCTTTGGATATCATTTATTCAATGCTTAATTCATTTATTCTTTTTAGAATCAAACAACAATTATCTAGAAACACAAGCTGTACAAAAGCATAAGCTGTAAGTAATTACATCGGGCGTCGAAAACTACTGCGCCGCACTGGTCTTGATATGATAAACTTTTAAAGTGTAATACTAGGTAGATAAAAGTAATTAAAAATTTAAAAACCCCCAACGCTATAAAGATTAGTTAACCACTTAAAAAGTCAAAAATATTATTTATAGATAACCCATCAAATTCAAGCGAGTTACACCTATATTTTCATTATAGAAATATAACATTTGCTCGTTAAAATTGTACTACAACGTCGCGGCGGGGTACCGCTAAGTTTAAAAACTAGATACCAGCCATAAAGTGATACATTTAATGAGCAAAATGATCCCATCGTTTCCCGTGTGAACTATTTGCAGTCTTTTATATCCTTCAGTGCCTGAATATCAGCTGTAAATGACAAATCAACAAAGGCTATGCATGCATGCAAAGGCATATTCATTATATCTTCCTCTCCAAGGCCGATGAATGTAAATTTATCAATCTCCTATATTATGTAGTGTCTCTCCCTCTGTATCTCCAATAGTATGGAGATGATGTGTATCTGTGTGTTACTCCCTCACGCAAGAACCACTGGTCCGATTTACATAAAATTTTGCATGAATGTAGCTTATTTAACTGGTCAGTATATAAACTATTTCGATTTCGATAATTTTCACTAAAGATGGCGACTATTTTAGTGTTCACTACACACTTAGGTTTCAGACTTTCATATTTCATATAGAATTATAAATAGCAAACTTTTGATGGCACATACTAGGTTAACATTTAATTTTCTATCCGGAAGGTCTTTCTTCACTTTCCATGTACCTCCAACGGTTAGCTAGTAAAACCTAAATTTCTTGTCACATAGCGACGCACGGGTAATCTACCTAATCTTCAATAATGGAGAGCAAGTGAGTGAAAATAATAACAAGTAGCTGTTTAATATACCTTACAATGTACTTTGCAATGAAGTGATAACGTAAACAATTATTGTTTCGAAGAAACGGAATAAACTAGTACTAAGGTAGTAGAACTCTTTGTAATTCAACCCGGAAGCGCCATCGCCACACCTATTTTGCCTAATTACAGCAGTGTAATGCGCTGCTGTTATCGCATTTTAAGGGCACACACATACACACACACACATACACTCGAATTCGATCACAGTTATAAACGCTAAACGCTTTCTACACTCATAGCCCCACAGTAGGATTTTCTCCTGTGTCGTGGGTGCCATGGACACACAAAGACGAATACACAAACACCCGACCCAGAACAGAAATCTAAACTCATCATTCAGATGTCTGCCTGGCCGAGGATCGAACCCGGGACCCATTGCGTGTCAGACCGGTATGGTGACCGCTCAGCCACGCGGGTCGTCAGTTATGGTCAGCACATACAATGCAAACACGTATACATATAATTTACCAAACACAATTTGTAAAAATATAATGTAACAAACCTATGTATATTACTTTACTAAGTTTATTATAAGTACTCCGAGGTGGGCGTAACTATTGCTGCTGTTTACGAACATTACAATTGTAAATCTGTTTTGGTTGACAAATAAATCTTTAAATCTTTAAAATCTTAAAATCTTTACTTCTTAAATCGAGGCGTTCCAGCCTCGTCCCCCAGGGTAGAAACACTTCTGTGGTTAACCTAAGGTAACACTGATCTTATCAGGGGTTGATACAGATGTTCATGGGCTGCTGTGACCACTTACCATCAGGTGGTTATATATATGCTCGTTTGCTACTTCAATCTCATAACAACTGAGGGAATTTGAACTATATCTATAATGTTAGACTTAATGCTCAAAGCATTAAGCCTAACATTATAAATATAGTTAGAACAACAAATCTTTGTGCCGTAAGCATATACAGTGTTCCTAAACTGCAGCCAGGCAATTATCGTACGACAGCCGTAATAATATCGTATTTTGGATTATTTGGATCATAATTATCGTACGAGAAAATTACGTCATCTCAGAATAGTTCAGGAATAAAACAAACGTCTTCTCAAAATATTTGACGACCAAAAAAAAAATGTCATCTCAGAATAAGCATTACATAATCAACACAAAATATTATCTCAAAACCATCTTCCCAAAAAATTTCCTTATCAAAATAACCTAATCTCAAAATATTTTACGCCTAAAACAAAAAAATTAATTTTGTTCGTAATGAAAATTATCGTACGATTACAGTGTACTATCGTACATTGTACGTTACTGTAAATTATCGTACGGTTGGGACATGAGCATATATGTGATAATGATAATGTTATATATATAACATTCTAGATATAGTTGGAACAACAAATCTCAGACGTGTCGGAGTCCGTAATATGTGTCGACGTCACTTTATCGTGTTCAAAATAGCCCACTGACACAGCGCCCCGATTGTGAGTAACTGATACCATTATTAGATTGCACGCGAAACTTTTAACTCATTTTGTGGCATCTGGCGGGTTATTCAATTGTTTTCAGCAAATTATTAAACAGACGACAGGTTTGTATTTCACATTGAGAATGTATGCCCAGAAAAGTTACATCCAGAATCCCATTTGCCCAGATTATCACTCACACTTGGCCCTATTACCATTTCTCTGAAATCCTAATGTTAGTTTATAATTTAAAATCCTTATTATATATCTTTAAAAAATACAATCCACTTACTTAGAAAACGCTTAATAATTACGATTTTTGGCGTACAGAAGCAGAATTTTCCTACATACAAGTAATTCGATTTGATAAAATTAGATAATGCTGTAAGTAGTATCACTATTAACGAACAGAAGATAGAGTTTGAAATTTCGTATATTTTGACTGTCAGTCCATATTAACTACAGCATTTTATAGAATGTGCTAGCTTTTATTTTGAAAATATTCAGCGTTATATTTCGGGAAAATAATTGTACATAACCATACTTTACCATTTGCTATATAGACGTTAGCACAATGACGTCATTCTAAGTCCAATATGGCGGACGACCCAAAATGACGGACCAACTATTATTTCAAATGATCATCCATATTATAATTATTAAATGATTTGATGAGAAGCACACAGACATTATGGTTTTTACAACTTTCATTTCTAATGCAGTTGTGTACTACAAAAATCCGGCCAAGTGCTAGTCGGACTTGTGCAGGAAGGGTGTCCATTATCTATAAAAAAAATTAACAAAAAATAAAACCGACTTCCATGCCACAGAAAAGTAAAAAATAATTCAAATATATGTTGGTTCAGTGCATAGACTGTACATAGTACATAATCTCGAAGTCGGCGCAACATACTTCGCTAGATCACAACGACGAAACTATGTTCTACGAATATATGAGCGCCGACTTCAGACTATGTACTATGTATTGTCTATGTACTGAACCAACATATATTTGAATTATTTTTTACTTTTCTGTGGCATGGAAGTCGGTTTTATTTTTTGTAAAAAAATTTTTTCAATCTTTTTAGTGAATTTTATATGTACTAATATAATATCACGTATTTTGCCTTGTAGATATAAATGCACATAAAAGGATAAATACAAATGTTAATTCAACCTCCAATATGTTTTACCCTTTGGGTACGGAACAATAAAATAAGATGGGATGGCATATTCCAAAAATAGTTTCAAAATTTACATAGACTATTCTATACATCGCTTTATGAAATGTAGATTACTTGATGCCTTCCACGTACGAGTGTCGAGTGTATGAATACATCGCATACATTACGAATACATTCAGTTCCGCTATCAAGATGTACCAAAATGTGCATTGATCCTTACAATGCAGCTGATTCCAAATCTCTTCTGCTCAGATGCCAACTATCTTGTCTCCGTACTCGGCTCTGATGTTCGATAACATTCAGTGTCGTGAATGATACACAGTCCCTGTAATGTTAGTGGCCGTTTTTGAATCTGTGTTAATTTTTCTTATCTGTAACGCCAGGAGCGCTACCGTTTTTTGAATGTAATTATGTACATGACATGAATTTCTTAACACAGGCCCGTTAGTTTATTGTTTTTATTACCTCTTATTCCAAAAATACCTTTCGTTTGTTTATAACAAGCTTTTTCCCAGGGCTCCCCCTAGTTAGGTCATATACCACAGTTAAAAGTATCATAAGTATGCAGGCTAATATGTAACCAAAATATATCATCCCTTAACAATGATGATATTATAAGGTAAAAATAGGTGTTGTTTTTGTCTGTGTCCCTCCAATGGCGAACTACGAAGGTTTTAACATCTTCAAATTTATATAATAGGTTTAATATGTATAATTTATTTTTCTACTCTCAGAATTACGATAACTCAGAATTAGACTCAAGTTATAAAAAAATACTGCACGTAGCTAAAAAATCCACGTTTTAAAGTTTTTATGATGACAGATACTTATATGAACTGCGAAGTGAACTACCGACTTAATTGTCCGACGCGAATCAACTAAATGAACGGCGTATTCCAGAATCGGAAACGCGATGATTTTAAATAAAACGCTTCATTTAAATTCGCTTGCATACTTAATGCACTTTACTGTTGAGGACTTAGTAAAAATGGATAAGTTGGAAAAAATACGAAGAAACTAAATACAGTGTATGAGGTTTAATACAATGTAACCGTTAGGTCTTATTAGGTGTGACATACATATGTATAAGCTGAACGTGCAACAATATTACTTCATTTATTCAATTATGTCAAATCGAAGAACATAGACAAAATACGAGTCGGAATATTTTTTCACAAGGAAATTTCCTAGTCGCCTAGGTGGAAACAAAAACTCAAGTCCCCAAAGCTAACTCACAACACCTACGTCATTGTTCGGACCCCTATGTTCTGTCACTGATTGGCAGCGAGGTTATTAACTGCTTCTTACTATTGTGTTTGCTTATATATTACTAGCTTTTACCCGCGGCTTCGCTCGCGTTCAAGCAATACACTTGCACCTTATTAAATTAATTTGACTGCTTTGAAGTTGGTACTGCCACCTTGTCACACAACCTCAGGCAAGACACAGTCTTGCTTGAGGTTAGGCACAGATGCGTTGCTACCCATGAGGACTAAGTTGGAACGCCTCGGATAAGTAGGTTTCCCTTACCACACCCTTTAGACCAGAACACAGCAGTGTACAACACTACTATTTAATATTTCATATCTAGCTATGTCCCGCGGTTCCACCCGCGTTAACTAGAGAACTACACCCAATATTAAAATACTACGCAATCAAATTATGTATTTAGATAAGTACTTATTTTACACCTATTATAAAAACGTTATAAAAAATCCCAATTTTAAAATATTACAAATCAAGTTATGTACTTAGATAAGTGACTGGGAAGGAGTGGCTTTCCGCGAAAGACGCTTTCTGGAATTCCGTGTGTCTGCGACGAAGCGGCTGGGAAGAAGAATTATCTTCCCTGGCCCTCTCTGCCGCCTCCTTCGTGAGTATCACTGCTGTACAGAAGGATCACACCGCCTGCTACGACCAGTCATCCCCGCCCATAGCACGAACTACGGTCGGAAGCGAGAGGTTGGCTCCTAATACATAGCTGAGCGTAGGTACCTCGCAACTATCGACACAGTCGCCAAGCGCTTTCGCGCTTCACCGCTCCCACCAATATAAATGCATGCGTGGTATTTGACCATTATTTTGTTGCATAGTTATTTTAAAACATGATAACTCCTTACATATTCGTTGAAATCAAATGCCTATGATAAATAACTTATTTATTTGGATAAGGATTTATATGTTGTTTTTTTTTTTAAATACCTTCGCAAATAATGTATTATTTAGAACTTATTTGAATACCATAAATAAGGTTTATAGTGAGTTAACTTTAAAAGACATATGCTGTCGCGGATTTTTTTAGGACTTTTAAAGCGGAACAATATCGTGATACACGATTTTTGCGTAACACCGTTTACGCAGCGCACGCAAGAAATTCCCTCAAAGAATATATATTTTCCCGCTTTTGCTAAATTTATCGTTGCTGCTCCATTCTTATTCATCATAGCGTAATATTATATAATGGCTTCCTCGATAAATGGCCTATTCAACACAAAAATAATTGGCACGCTCAACCAAACAAACAAACTCTTCACCTTCACAATATTAGTATAGATTATTTTTCCCAAAATTGATGGCTTAACTTTATGACACGGAACGGTATTATTTAAATTTGATCCGTCGTGTGAGTTAATGATCGAAAGATCCGAATACACGACTACGCTAGTAAGAACGATTGCTTGTGTAAAGGATGTTCAACGGAAGGATGTTCAACGTTAAATGTTCCTTCCAATTGCATTTTCCAGAAGATGAGTTTTAATTGACACGTATCTGCTTACAGTTTATTCTTCGAGGACATTGATTGGTTCTGCAATTAAATGGGACGACTATTAACTCGTCCCATTTAATTGCAGAACCAATCGTATATTCGCAATTCCACTTATGATAATATTTATTAGAAGATTACAGGATCGCAACGTCTATTAAAAGCGGTACTTATCCTTAAAAGCTCTTACAATTTCAAGATTTTATTTGAAGCACTTAATTAATAATCGTATACTTTATAGTCGATAATAATTTGTTTTTCACTATTCGTATAAGGATAAATTTATCGAAAAGCAAGTGCTCTGCCAAATTATTTTTCTGTTTATTATTTTAAGCTAATATTATCACGGAAGAATTATTTATTATTAAATTGGAAGTAACAAAATATTAACTAACTATTTTAACAAAAAGAGGCATAAAAAATATAACTTAAATGTAAAAAGAAACAAATTGCCAATATAAATATAAAAAGCTTCATCCAAATTGCTGTCCCTTGGACGAGTTCCCAGAATGCTGGCAACATTACCTCGTTGAATAGCAAGGCTAATTCGTTGACCGAAGTATGTACCAGCATTCTGATCTTTCTTTGACTCTATCAACCGTTTGGACAAATGCTTAAAAAATAATTTAGCATTTAATCCTCACGGTCGCGGAATTGATACATTTTAATATGTTACGGGTACTCACGATATGTGGTCGACTTTCGCCGTGACCACGATCCATGTAACTGGGTCGAAATATCGAAAAAAAAAAATTAAAAACCGCATATCGTGAGTACCCGTAACATATTAAAATATTTTTCTGTTTCTATAAAATTGAGGTAAAAAACATGTAATCAATTTATGTAATCAATTTATTAATAAACATCACAGGAGGTCGATAACAGATGTTGCTATACTATGCTAATACTATGATGGACTAATTTGAAACAGCTCGTGTATTGCCTTCTCAGTTTCGTCTAACCATAATACAGAATGTATCGTTTAAAATTATTCGTTCGTACAATATGATTCCAGATATTGATTTAGCAATACCTTTCCTATATGGTACGATCGTAGCTTTTGACACAGGCTTTATAATCATCTGCAAATATAAGCGATTAGAGACATGCAATTGACATATTCGCTAATTAGTTTGCAGATTATTTCATGCTGATCGTATTATGCTTTGTTTCAAATTAGTTAAAAGCCGGATTTTGATCCCAAGCTTTCATAAAGCTTTCGTATCATTTCCCTTATTTTATAATAAGAAAATTGTATACATAAAAAATATAATGCATAAGAATAGTATTTTATACAATTTTCACTTTTTTTTGTAATAATTTGGTTTTGATGGTACTCTGGAAATATTAAGAACTATAATATATACTTAACTACAGCGTAAAGGTTCAAACTGAGCATATATGGAAATAGAAAAAATTAAGGAAATGTGAACGGTATATAGAGTCGACTGTTATACAAACTTACTATTAGTTTTTTTGACAATCTGTAGTCCTTACCAGGGATCGAACAGGTTTGTTTCGAAAAATAAAATACATAATAAATATTTGCGCCACGTAATATTGGGATTAAACTTTCGAAAGTACATAAATCTAAAGAAAACGATCAGTTCTAAGAAAATAACATTTTATATCTTATATTAAAACACATCATAGCGATAAACTAGACGTAAATTCTGTTGTAATTGCAAGCTTATATCATGTCTGTTTCAACCATTTGTAATTTTACTCTGATAGTAATGAAACATGCAGTTGTATGTTGCAATAAATTCTGTGAACGCAAATTCTAAATAATTTGTTCGATAACGTCCATTCACCAGAAGCGGAGTAGTGATAACCCTATTACAACTCCAGTACAATGTTATATAATATATAATACTTATGTGTTATATTATATAAAATTGCTTCAGCGTTATCGCCATCGCTTCACATTTTTATAAATTAGAAGTTGCAAACGAGCATGCAAATCCACCTGAGTAAGTGGTCACTGCCGCGCATGGACACGAGTAAGCAACATAATATAGGATAGAGATTATATCTGAATGCAATATCAGATGCGTTACTTCGGACTAAGTTGGTCGCCTTATATAAAAGTGAGCTAGCAACAACATCCTTCCACCGAAATGCGTTTGTAGCGCGTTTCTAGCGTGAAGCTTCTTCTTCACTCTAGAAATAGGTGTGACCGTGATATCTCCCCTATAGATCCATACTCTTTCTAACACCACGTAAAAGGCAACTATCCCACTGCTGGACACGGATCTATTTTCGGAGTAAGAGACCCCTTTAATTGTGAGAATAGAAAGGGCCGCCATTAATAACGTGAAATATTTAGCGGTAGACAGGATGAAGTCAAATCTCACTCAATCGAATATCACGTGTCCTTTACTCATGAATAATTCAGAGTAAAATTGCAAGAACACTGGGTTACATTAAGCCAAAAATTCATCTTTGGTTGTTTTAATCGCATCCAACACGTAGGAGAAATTCCTAGTGTCGAACTTGTGGGCATGAGTGTGGGTACCGTGAATATTCTCCCATTTAACGATTTACGCCGAATTAATATAAGAAATAATATTTGTCAACCCATTATTTTCCCACTGCTGGAACTCCTGAAACTCTCTCAATCTGAGAGATGAGAGAGTCGTCAGGCCCACCGCGCTGGCCACGTGCAAATTGGTAGATTTTACACATCTTCAAGATTTTTTTTAAAGAACTCTCAATTGTGTAGGCTTCTTCAAGATTTTCTTTCACCACTAAGTAGTGATAATTAATATCTAATACGCACATAATTTTAAAAGAATTAGTAGTGCGTGCCTGGGATTCGAACCTCGAACTCTCGATTAAGATTCCGAGTCTCAACCATTCGGCTATCACTGCTCCATCAGAAATTATGAGATAGGCACTTGATGTATAATATTGTGATTGTGTGGAATTTAATAATTATGATTTATTTACTCCTGATAGAGTTCAGGGTAATTGAGAGCAGATATAATTCCGTGAATACCAAAATTATTAAGGGCGTACTGATTTAAATGCCAATACAATTAATGTGTAATAACGAACTTCATAAAATCTGTTTGATTTTAGGGAAATTGGTAGGCGTTATATTACCCCCATCCATCAACTAGGTTAGGTTAGATTTTGGCATTCTCCCTCCGCAGCCGGAAAATCGGGCTTAGGAGAAGGGTCCCCCACGCTCACCTCTTTCCCACAACAGAGGCATTGGCGTAGGAAACGGGTTATCCTGCCTCAAAGTAACAAGCCTCGAGGTAGCGCGCGCGGTGTTCCCACGAGCACACAGAAATTTCCAGATGAGCCCAGACGCAAGCAATACCGTGGGGTTTTAGCCGGTAGGAATCCGGCATATCCTCTTAGCTGCCTCCGCGGCCGAAAGGAACCCAAGAAGGGTTTCCCCACGAAAAAAAGGTTAGGTTTTGGTAATGATTCACTGGGGGAGTTTTTAGCTTGGAATAGTAATTAGCGAAATGTACTCGACGCTGCTGTGGGACTCCTCGCTTTGCGCCGTGGTAAATTATATGAACGAGAGCGGGAGATCTAGGAAAGCTGTAAAATTCTTTTGCGACGAAGTTATCTCGTAGATGGAAGCTGCGGATTGGGAAAGAGAGAAATTCTTAGACTTTCCTATCTGCAACCCTAAAACCGAGCGTAGGAGAAGGGTTCCCCACGCCCTTTTCTCTTATACTAGCATTCTAGGGGTCAAGGACCAAACACTTTGGTTTGTGTTAAACGTGTGCTAACGCTTGCAGCGCTAAGTAATTGATGCTCAAGCGAATGTTTCGTGGCCCTTCTTGCTTTGCTTGATCGCCCTTAATATTGTTCAGTAAAGTTTAACTTCTGCTATTACAAATTATGACAGGCACTGACGGCCTTAAGTGCTCACAAGCAGAGCAAGCATGATCACTGTCGTTCAATTACCTAACTCTCTGCTATTCCCGACGTTGCTTCACTTTGTTGATCGTTTAAGATATACGCGTTTATTGGATGTACAATACCATGTTCCCTTAACATTAGTAAATATTTTTCCACATCAATGGTTTAGAAAATTACCGGAGACGTTGTTTACAAGACAAGAGTGAAAGTTCTCCGGCAATTGCAATTAGTTATAAAGTTTCACCTGTCCTTACACTGGTGTAATACTAATAAATGAAAATTTCTAGTGTCGGTAAATTGCATGTATTAAAATTTTACCTTGTTTTTTTTTTGGTTGACTAAGAGTAAATCAACCAAAAAGAAGTATCCACATTTTTTTTAAGTTTGGTTAATCTCTGTGCTTAAAATCGAATTGCACATTTTTATTTAATTTTTGTCCATCTACTTTATAAAAAAATATTACAATTTTTAAATTGTTTAAAATTTCAAATTTTGGTAAAACCGGGATCATATCGTATACAGTAAGATACACCGCTATCTTCAAGTTGCAAATAAACAAACCGCAAGCTCGTTAACCACGTATAATACATAAATGAAAGCGTCTTACACAATAATGAGGATGAAGATGTTTGGTATATTTCTGTTCGCGCATCTATTTCAGGAAGCGTATTTCTTAAACACTTGTCGTATGTTCAACGAGTAAGCGATAGGCGATGAGCGATGATTTTTGTAAAGATAGAAGTAGCAAATGATTTTAGCACTTTAATATTAACTGTTCGATGTTCGAGTACATTGCATTCATGAAATTTTAGATGCTAAGCAGTCTTAGAATTTAATAAAAATACCAAGTTTCATGCTTACTTACTTAAATATATTTTGAGTTATTAAAGGGTTAAAAGCGGTTTCAAATGGTTCCGGTAGTATACAGGTTAGATACGTTGCTATTTGCCAGAGAGTTTGGTAACACTCTGCCGCGTGTTTTTATAGGCAATGACGATCATATTATCGAGTGAGCCGAAAAAATAGCATCAATAAAATTCTTGCTAACCCCAAGCTGTTCCTATAGACACCCTTTATCGGGACCAAGGGTACGCTAGTAGCACTGTGCCGTGGTCCTGACGGCGTTTGCACTTTACCCATATTTGTTTGGGATGAAGCTGGAGGTATTTCATCTCATTGTCTTTAAGGAGCGTCACCTCGACGCTTGTTACTTTGACGTGGAACACGGGGATGCCCTTGTCCTA
Organism: Cecropterus lyciades; assembly: GCA_002930495.1. NCBI lineage: Eukaryota > Metazoa > Arthropoda > Insecta > Lepidoptera > Hesperiidae > Cecropterus > Cecropterus lyciades. The sequence goes on from MOOZ01000789.1 coordinate 377,540, forward strand.
CGCCAATACATCTGTTACGGTGGTAGGAGATGGGAGTGGTAAACCCTACTCATACGTCTGGAAATGAGCACCTTTCAGCCTAACCGAATTAAAAAATATTAAATCAAAACCTAACCTATCCCTGTTCTATAGCCATAACATATTATCGGCTTAAATTATCTCTCCCTAATTCTCTCATGGATTGTAGTCAAGTGTTGCATAGGATTGATGTATTGCAAAGCATAGTCATGTATACGCTGTTATCATTGAATACTAAGTTGAAACGTTTCGTGAACAAGTGTGTACCTTACTGCTCTGACACGCCACCAGTACTATAAATTGCATTATTAATCTGTGTATGTGTGAACAGTGATAGGTTAATGGTTGAAACTCGTCTCTCGTCGTCTCGAAACCGTCCCTCAATCGAGAGCCGAGTTTCAAATCCCAAGCACGCATCACTGATTTTTCTAATGCGCATATGAGCAATTAATTATCACTCCTTTACATTTTTTTGTACATTGTCATGATAATAAAGGACGTTCCTTCTCCCCTTTCTTTTCTTTTTATAAACGATATTTTAAAAAATTATATAGCTTATGTCACTGCGAAATGAATCAGACAAAAGCCCTTTCAGCTGTGTGCCAAAGAAATGAACATACATACAAACATACATATCGTCGTTTAAGTTCTAGCACCGCGTAAGTCATTTATTGGCGGCAATAAAAGTTTGAAAATCATCGTCTTTAGAATCGAAATACGCGTC
>MOOZ01000789.1:381893-394994 GCA_002930495.1 Cecropterus lyciades
CTTTACTTTTACCTAGAATTTTTCCCATCAATATCGCTTGGAGAAGTCTATATCGGTTATTACGGATGATATGGCCTAGGTATGAAATTTTTCTTGATCTAAGTAGATTGCGGTCTTTTTGACTGGTCTCAAAATTTCTTCATTAGTGATTTTTTGTGTCCTGCTAATACCCAGTATACGTCTGTATAGCCACATCGGATATCATATATATGTTCAAATAAAATAAGTAATATAAGGTAAAGAATATTCAAGAAAATAATATTCATTACGCGAAAATAATCCTTCTTTACAATTATATTTATAATAGCGTTATACCAATCATCCCTAGAATTTACTAGAATCGCTTACGAAATAGCGAAGAATATAAATAAAAATATTAAGTATACAATAAACCCATTTCTGCCTAGTAACAGCGGTGTTAGACGCTGTTGTGTTTTGCTCTGAAGGGTGTGGTAAGGGAGACATCCGAGGCGTTCCAACTCAGTCCTCAGGAGTAGAATGTATCTGCGCTCAACATTAGGTAAGACTCTGATCTAATCTAGGGTTAATTACGGCAGGAGCCACTTACCATCAGATGGACTGTATGCTCGTTTACTAATTCCATGTTATAAAGGTGATCAAAATATCATGATTAAAATAATAACATTGAATCCCATTACGTTTATTTTTTAGCAATGAGTTATGTCTAAAATGTACGTATGTACTTTCGTTTCTGATTAGTACTCAGCATTTAAAGTCGTATTGTTGTTATCATCAAAAAGTATGAAACAAGAACTTTAAAGAAAAGTACACAACAGTGAGGATAAAATATTTGACAAGAAACGACGAATAACTTTATAACAACGAGGAAAACTTAACAGCATCGTCGATAAACTTAACAATGCGAGAAAGACATAACAATAGAACGCGTGAAAACCCGCAAATAATTCAGAGAAAAATATCTGAACTTATTGATAGATTATTTATCTTTTTAAAAATAACGACACGATGTGAAACCTTAGACTTTTACACAAAATAAATATGTTATTAGTAAAACGTATTGTTAAAAATTATCAATATTGTAAAAACAAACAATGTTTTATTATAAGGACTTAAGGCCCTTTATGTGGGATTCAGGTTCACTTTCTTTGGAATATTATACCTACATTATATGTACACCTAGCAAATTACATAGATTTAGGGAAAGAATGTCACAAATGTAGTGAAATAAATTGATAATCTTTACATAACTTACCAAATTACAACAATTTACTGTTACACTGACACAAATGTAGTGGAAATCAATTAATAATCTGCGTGTAATGTTTTCGAGCGAATGTATGTTCATGTGTCCATTTTTTTCGTACGCGCTACAGCATTAACGGCTTAACGGATTGTGACATTTGACGTATCTTTACGAGTAGAATCGTTTCAGTTTGCAGAGTGACATAGGCTATATAGTTAGGCTGCAAATATATATATATATATACGTAGGGAAAGAAGGGAAGGTCAGGGACGATTTTTTTGCAAATGAAACGTAGTAACTAGAATATTACAAAAATATATAAATCATGATATGTTAATATATTTTGACAAAATGCTGTCGGGTTTTCAGTTTTTGTAATGCTTTATACTAACGAAGTTAACGAGTGGACGTGTTACATAAATATCAAACTGTAAGCTATCCGTCATATTAGTATCCCACTATTCAGGACGTATCTCGCTTAACTATGGAATAGGGGGTCATAATCCAATTACCATCCCTGTTCAGGCTTGCCGTCGACTTAATAGCCTCTCCGCATAGCTTCATTCATCAGTACCCTAACAATTACGATGTACTGATTGTAATCTGGTCGCTGATTAAATTATGCACTGATATGGAAACACATGGGACTAATTTGTTCGGAATTATACCTATTTATAGGTCTGCGTGATTGCGAAATAATGAGGAACATCCATGGATTTGGTAAGACGTTTAGGGAGAAGATAGGGATTAGATCGAATTTCAAGCAATATGACGTAGGAGGCGGGATCTCGGCATTTCCTTTTATAATGTTGAAGTGGCAAATGACCATGAAGTCCATTTGATGGTAAATGGCTGCTGCCGCCAATGGACACCTGTAATTAACAAACAAGATCAGACTTTCACCTGAGATTGGCTACGAATACGTCGCTACTCCCGAGAACTGATTTGAAACGCCTCGAATAAGTATGATTCCCTTCAGACCAAAACATAGCAGCTGTTATTAGGCAGAAACAAGTGTGGCGGTGGAGCATCCAGAATCGAACCACAAAGGCTTCTACCGCCTTCAAGGCTAATATTACTTATTTTACAAAATGCGATAAAACTGGATTAAATTAATTTAAACATGTTCCTCTCCTTTATTGTGAAGAATTTCACGGGAGGTTAGTTATCGTGACAAATCTTGCTACATCTCACTTACAGCTCCTCTCTTTTTGCAAAAGATTACTTAACTATGTAATTGTTAAGTTTCAATGTAAATATTGATGCCACAGTTCAGTTTTATAATTTGTTTAAGTATAAAAAAATTGGCAAAAAGGAGACAACACAAAAATTCGTCCCAAAGTAAATAAAACCTTTTAAATATATTTCAACTGGAATATCTATTAATGCTGATGTGAGTAGGTAGTAGTAGGTAGGTTGTTATGTAAGGAGTATTAGAGAGTATCAAGCTATTCTCATACATTGAGTAGGAATAATAGCCTGTGATAGGAAACATTACATTTTTAATAATAATAATTTATTTCGGTTAACATGTCCCATATGCAATCTCAATACACAATAATTTATATCACAAAAACTAAATAAATTTAAAATTAAATTACATTATATAACAATTTAATTTAAAATACATTACAATTAAAATCAAACTATACACACTTATATACTTTCTACACTCATAGCCTCACACTATGATTTTCTCCTGTGCCGTGGGTACCAAGACGAATACACAAACACCCAGACCCAGAACAGAAATCTAAACTCATCATTCAGATTTCTGTCGGGCCGGGGATCGAACCCGGGACCCACTGCGTGTCAGACCGGTATGGTGACCGCTCCGCCACGCGGGTCGTTAGAACATTAATAAAATTATATTAAAATTAAATCATAAAACAATTAACAATTCGTCAAATTAAACTATACATAATCAAAACAGAAATTTAAATTAAAAAATAACTACTTAATATTAAATATACATGCACTGAAAGACATATGTACACTATTCCAGTGTCTTAAAACTGCGCAATCAACCCTATCCAGTATGGTATTGAGGAGACCGTTGGCACTGTCCCGCACCCGTTGCATCATCGAAACAGTGCTTCCAGATCGTGATTATAAAATTACAGAGAATCAACTGAACATTACAGAATTTTGAACAAAAATACAGTAGCTGACATTTTTAATAATTTTGAAGGAAATTTTGGTCGACGAAAAAAAAGTCAACTTTCCCTTGATTTTGTGCAATTTAATGACCAAAAAAAGGTCGTACATCGATCGTAATCGAGATAAAATTCCACTGTATACTGTAATGACCCAATACCTACTGTATTGGGTCATTACAGTATACAGTAGAATTAGACAGGAGAAAAGTTGAAAATACAGTAGATCTACTGTAATTCCAGTGCATCTGGAAGCACTGTATCGAAGCCACGTTTACGCACATTTGTGTGAAAGCTATATATATTAATAAAAATTGGAGTTTAGTTGGAGAATTACAAGTTCACCCCACTAAACGTATCCTATTCATAAATCCAGGTCATAAACTTCTGTGTGCCACATTTCAGCGAAATCCGCAATTTTTTTATCAGATTGAAGAAGCAAACAAGCATGCAGTCCACCTGATGGTAAATGGTTACTGCCACCCATGGACATCTGTAAGAAACTTCATATAGAATAGAGGTTCTATCTGACGTTGATCACAGATAGGTTGCTACTCCCGAGGACTGAGATGGTCGTCTCATATAAGTAAACCGACAACCGCACTTGCTTGAAGAGTAACAAAAATACAGTCATCCGTTAATCTATATACATTCTTACAGCACTGTAGCGTTACTGTCAGGAAGAGACACGTGGGGCGTTCTAACTAGTCCTGAGGGTACTCTGATAGGAATCCAGTCCAACTTAGGCGGCAGACGAAAGGTTCCTATGAAAGGAGACATCATAGCATTAAGTGAACTGCAAGCTTGTTTCATACTTCATTTTCAGTTTAAGAAATGCTCATCTTGCTACTATTTTCACATTTAAACTTACTTTTGAATAGCATTTAGAATCAAAATTGAGTGTCATTTGAAAACTGAAAAGAATATCACTTTAATTTTATGTTTTTCAACAGTCCCAATTCAATTAAACGAGCCCCGCGCTCGATTTGCGATACGATAATTGCAATGCGCCCTCTTAAAACATTTCAAAGTATTTTATATTTTGCATCGAAGAATAATCATTGGTTTAATGTGATAGCGGTATTTAAAATACTTATTCGATGTAATACAATTGTCATAGGGTATTTCGTTATGCACTTTCTAACTTTAACTTCAAATAAAAGAAAATGTCTGTGAAGTATCGTCGAAATTTTTCATTCGTTTGAAAGACCTATTCATGCCACTTTTTATGTGTGGAATGTAACATGTTTCAAATGTCCGCCACGTGGATACTTCTGTGGGTGAAATGTATCCGAATGTCCAATTTCCCATGACTCTGGCGCATAAATCAGGCTAAATTTGAAAGATGGCGTGGGTTATGATGGCTTTGAGGCTTTTTTTTATTTATTTTAGCGATTTTTTATTTATTTTAGTTGCTGTTGGCCCTACTGGCCTTTACAGCTTCACCGGGTTTTATGGCGAGCCTAAAGCTCAAGCCGGGAGGCTTTGAGGCAACCGTTCTACCGCAAGAAGTGTTTTGGACTAGAAATAGGTGTGATGGTGATATTTGGTCCATACTAAATACATAAAAATATGATAAAATAGAGTACGATAAACAATACGAGCTGAACAAAAGAAAGACATAAAATCGACTGTAGGTTAAAAAAGAAACGATTAATTTAAAAATCGATTTTAAGCGCAAATCTGTTAATTTAATTCGATTCTTATAGTTAAGCGGACATTATACTCCCAACGAGTATAATGTTCGCAATCACTGACAGAGAATCCAATCCAAATCATCTAATGTTAGATGATTTGGATTAGATTCTCTGTTACTTGATAAGTTCGATTCTATCCGCTAATTGCAGCGTCCGAACGCGGACCGTATCTAAGTTTTAATTGAATGTGACACTTGATACATACGAGGTAGCACCGAATGCATTTTTCAATTAAAGTTTCGCGCGAACACTACTTTCTGTTTTTTTTTTTACAAACCAGCCTTTGGTGAATGGTGAACAATGTTTTATTATGCAGTTATGAAATACAACTACTTTTTTGTACGCAATAAACAAAAAAAACTGACGAGTAGGTTGGTGTTAATTTACAAAATCGAAACGATTCTACTATTCCATATAAAACGAAATGCGATAATCACGTTTATATACCAGCACATATATAGATACATATATTATTTCTATCTAATAACAGAAATATTAACCGCTGCTGTGTTTTTGTATGAAGGGTGTGGTAAGAGAGTCTTATTGATCCGACGCGTTCCAATTTAGTCCCCAGGAATAGCAACGCATCTGTGGCCAACCTCAGATAAGAGGTAAGCCTCTGATCTTATTTGGGGTTGATTACAGAACAGATGGACGGCAAGGGTCACTAACCATCAGTTGGACTGCATGCTCGTTTGCTTCTTCAATACAATAATATAGGTATCAATTCTTACTAACCATATAAACATCTTATTCCAGAATGCGTAGCTAGAATATGCAATCACAAAAGCTGTTCATGTTCCTAGTGTGACGAGTTCGATACCGTTCACTGATTGCGGTGCACACCGTACACAACCAGAGACACTGAACGTAAGATTTAATTGATTGCCACTGCCAACCTGTGGATAGACTTTAGTTTACAGTAGAGCCATTAAGATCTTGTATGTACAATCTGAGTAGAGTTACGATCTTACAACTCGACTTTTTAAGGAACTTTGTTGTTTCTGTTTAATTTTGAAAGATAATTGAAAAAAATGTGAGGTTTTTTTAACATCTTTTAAAATCTAAGTAGTTTATTTTTTGGAAAAGTATTGAAATTAATAAAAAACAGGTTGCTTTCATCCTAAATGCGCCACGATACGCCAAAATGTTGGCTAAAGTTCGAGTGCCGTTTAGATCTTCACTTATTAAGAGATCTACGAGTAATAATCATTAAACTTATTGTATTATTACCCCGACTAAAATATTTTATAGGAAATTATTACAAAAACCATAATAAAAATCCATTGCTATTATTAAAATTGACAATCGGGTATTTTGTGTTGTAATTTACGTTCGAATGTTTTTCTTCTTCTAACGCAGGCGTGTAAAAAAAATAAGCTCAAAGAAAGTAAAAGATACAGACCTACATAATGAGCTAATGGTTTTTAAACAGCTGAACAGCTTTGCAAATACGCTGACCGAACAACCTATTCTACAGCAATCTAGTCTTCAAATAAAAAAGAGGCAGATTAAAGTCAGTTTACTCGTTCGGGAACAGCGACGTACAAACAATAAACGCTCCAAGCTTCTAACTTTCGGTGGTTATTTTAGGGTTCCGTATACAAAGGGTAAAAACGGGACCCTATTACTATGCCTCCGGTGTTCCATTCGTCTGTCCGTCTGTCTGTCCGTCCGTTTGTTCGTCTGTCCGTCCGTCTGTCACCAGATCCTGATAGCTACACGGTAGATTTTTTATATTTATACGAATTGTATCACAATAAGGCATATGTACTTGATGTATGAGTATTTTCATACATTTGAGCGAATTCGCTAAGCATGTGCTTCTTATAATATAATATATTAGTTATAGTTGTAAATGTTTAAGTTTATAAAATTAGGAATAGTCACTTTATACTTTTGAGTAATTATCTAGCAAAACAAATTAAATAAGTAATAAGAATTACGTAAAATTGTTGTTTTTCTGAAAAGGTGTCCATTTAATTTGTACTATTTAGGGTCGTAGCGATGCGACTTGATACGGAACGTCTCAAATCCTCTTGACGAATCTGTGTACTTTCGCTAGCGATCTTCCAGATCACGGGACGGACAATGAACGCAAGCCCGTGTACCATCTCAGAGGAGGCATGGGGAGTTAAAAATGCATACCTGAGCTACAACTTTTTTATTTGAGACAAATGATACTAGTAACATTGTTAAAATATTAAAACAAAATACCCGACTGCTTAGAACGATTTGTTGTTGATAATAATTTATTTAATTCAACGCTTTATGTGACTTTTCGTTATACATGTTTAGAATCGGCTATTAACTAGCTTTCATTTGATAACCATAATGTCGTGATACTGAAAAAGTCATCCTTCCCCCTTTTTCCCCTATTTGTAGGCGCCATTTTTCTTTGACTCTGTCACTCTGCAAACTGAGACGATTCTAATGATATGTTATACGTCACAATCTATCAAGCCGTTTGGGTTTAGCGCGTGTCAAAGAAATGAACATACAAACAAACTTACTTACATACCTCGAAAAATATTACCCTCCTTCCGACGCAGTCGGGTAAAAATCACAGGCTTAGTAACAGTTAATGCCCCATCCGCTTAATTACTTCCCTTACTTAACCTTAACAAAGACATAACATTTTTAGATCGTTAGAACTAAATGGGTAATGCAGCATCATTTTCTACTATTGTAAGGCTTAAGACAACAATTTCATTATACTTAAGACGACCCACCGTTCGTTCTCAAGGCACAAACGAGTCGGAGCAATTGTTTCCAAGTACTGCTATCTCCGAACAGAGCCGAACATTCTGTTGCAATCTTGATATTCATCAACTGAGACCCCGGTCTCCACTATCCTGTAGCAACAATTATAGTTTTGTGCCTTACTTATTTTAATGCCCTCTACGTTATGCAATTGTTAAGATTTCTACTATTTTATAATTATTTAAATATTAAAATTATGTGTGTCTGTACGACGCATATGTTTGTAGGAAAATTTTTGGAGGATTGAGAATACATTATATTCTGAAATTTCTATTTTTTTTATTATTATATAAATGTGACAAATGAGTCGTCTAGTTTATTATATGTGGCATCTGTCGGCTTTCAATGTCTCTTGTCAAACCTTGTAGGGGACCCAAAAGGGGAATGGTAAAGGGCTTAGTTCTCTCCAAACCTAAAATCATGTAATATCTGCGACCTCAAGGGAACGCATATCAGAAATGTGAGTATCTAAGCAGACTTTCAAATTTTTTAGGAGACTCCGTCGTTTGTAACATGAGTATTAAAGAGTATTATTAATAGGAAGTATTGTTTTCCGGTAAAAAGTGCAATAAAATAATGGTTATGGTGAAGATACAAAATGACGTTAATTTTGAATCACAAGCTGGGTTAAGCCTAGGGCTAGAAAGAAAATCCAGGATCCGACATTAAACTCCAGATAAGATCGACTTTACCGCAATCACGACGAGTGATGCAGAAAATTACCTACGTACTACTTGTACTCACTTTTATTAGTCAAAGTGGATTCTGGCAAATACTAAAAATATTCAGCTATTTGTTTATAACGGTTTCCATTCATAAATAAATAATTAAAAAAAACTTATGTTAGCTTATGTAGCTACTTTGAAGGAACTTAAAAATATCGCCCATTCGCTATACAGGCGTCGTTCGTAATGTTAGTGTCGAAATATGTGTAAATGCCCTCAACTAAATATTTCTTTACAACCATCCATCCATCAGTCTTTCGAGGTCCACTGCTGGTCATAGGCCTCCCAACCTTTAACCTCCAACCAGTCCAGTGCCTTTTGAGCGCTAGACTCAAAAGGCACTGGACTGGTTGGAGGTTTCATAGCCCGGACCCGAATTTTTATGCACCTTTCATTTGGGGGGATTTCGTGCATGGCATGCGAGGCATGGCTTCTCCAGGATCTGCGTTCCTTAGTCGCCTCCTAAAACATCTACGGAAAGAGAGGGAATGGTGCTATTCAAGACCTGACAACACACGACCAAATATTTGTTTAAATATATAAAAAAAAATTACTACGTCGAGTACGTATTAATTAATAATAGTTGTACCAATATTAATACAATACAGGCGTTGGTAACATATTTTTTACTTGACGGAGTATCGAGAGCTCAGTATTAACTGGCACCCATAAGTACTAAAAGTGACAAATCCCTGGCCTAGTTAAGTCAAAGGAGCAGTATACAAAAGATTTATCTCAATTTTTTTTTTATCAAAAAATAGAAACCGACTTCTATGCCACAAAAAAGTTGAAAATAATGTTGGTATTTGTTGGGTTACTATATACACAGTTGTACACAGATGTAAAATTAAATCTAAGCCATAACTTTTATAAATAAGATTTTTTATAAGAATTTATATGATGCGCTTGCAGGGCGTTGTCGTACCCTGCTCGCTTAGTTTTAGGTTTTGTTTAATGTTCTAACCCAACCTAATCCATCCTATATAAATGCTATAGCTCAACCTAATCCTAAGCCATACACAGAACTTCTGCATTATCAGTGTTTAAGATATTCAGAATCAAATTTTTCATCACATGTATCTGCCTAGAAACATATTCAAAATATTTAAGTAACAAATGCCAAACTCCTATGTAAGCAAGTTGTACATCTACGTTATCAGGGTTAACGAGTTGAAGCTCAAATGTTTAATCCTATGTCTCTGCTTACAAAACTTAATACGTTGGGGCCAAGTTAGGGCCAGCTTTCACGTATAATTTAGGTAGGCAGTACCCACTTTACATGAAAGCCGAGAAAGTAAAGATCAAGTTTTTATCAATCAGCTCTTCTTAGGATTGCTATTTTATGCATACACGTAAGCACTTAATGGTTAACTTCTACGGTTTAGGTACTGGGTACCAATGCCTCATGATGAGGGTTGAAAAGTTGAAGGTCAAATTTCCCGTCTTAAGCCGCTACTTAATAATCTGCTTAAAAACCTAATATATATACGAATGCACCAAATGGCTATCTCCTACGGCTTAGGCTTGCAGTACCCTACATCATCAGGGTTAAAGAGATGAAGGTCAAATTTTTCATAATAGTGTCTGCTTAGCAAACATAATAAATATCCGTAAGCACTAAATGGTTAACACCATATGTATTTAGAATTTGAGTACCTTGCATCATCAGGATTGAAAATCAAATTAATTAATTTAATTTATTTAGGTTAACGAAACTAATTTAAAATATAGACAAAACTTTGACAACAGGTACTAAATCAGACCAGATTCAGAGCTAATTGGCTGAAGCTTACATTAGAATGACGGGCGAAATTATAAAGGTTACATTCCGCGAATAGGACCCTAAAAAACGTAGAGACGGCTTAATTATATTTTGTGTTACTTTGCTGCAGGATACTAATTATAAAGTTTAATAAACAACGTGGGTTGCACCGTCATCCAAGTAAATACGAAGTTTGGGGTCTACGAATACTGTGGTATTATTTTATCTGCTAACTCAGCGTCCTTAGGTTTGTACCGCAGAACTTTGTAATCCAACCAATCCAATATGTAACTTCTTGCATAGGACTTTTTATAATGTCAGAAAGTGTTTTTGTGAAAGAGTAGAGAGCGCGTAACGTTCGATAGTGCTCTATTCTCACTTCGTCAGTGACAAGCCATTTTTAAATGACTTAAAAAAGGAAGAGGTTCTCAATACTACTGTATTTTTTTCTCGACTAAAATTGCTATTATCCCATGTATATTGCACTATAATATTGCACATAAGAGCTCACATGTAACGAGGAACACTTTTCTAAGAGCATTAGATACTTCTCAAAAGTACTAAGTTTAATATAATATCAAAAAACACTGATTAATTACTTTATTAGCGTTTCCGTCGTCTGTATGTGTCAAGAAAAATATCTTTGGATTGGTACCTGCAATAGCAGTAGGTAGGACCATCGAGTCGACTTTATGTTTAAACTTAATGCGTTAAATGATATGCTCACTAGCTCTTGATACTTCTATTAGGTACTCAAAAATAAACTATACGTTTCGTATTACGTTACTACTAATATTTTTGATTTTCAATAAAACTCCTTCTACGAAATAGAAAATAAAACGTATAGTACTAATTTTATTCTGAAACTTCATACAAGCCACCGGACTCGACGTAAAACGTCTATTTCGCAACGGAACCCGTATGAGGGTGTTTTTAGTTCAATGAAAACGTCGAGGACTTCAAAGCACTGTGATGAAAGCAAAATTCGCACCAGTTGTGGAAATACGTGGAAAACGAATAGGGTGCAGTTATAAGAGAGGTTTTTTTTAAGAAAATAAAGGTGTTGGCTAGCGAGTTTAAGTAAAAACCGTGCAATTGCAAAATGTCCGCTGCGTTTATTAAACCTTATTTCCTATACACGGGTCTGGTGAGTGAAATAAAATCTGCGAGGCAATTTCAGAGCGATTAATGTGTGCGTCTCGTTCGCTCCACTACGGAGAACTTTTTAGTTCCGTGTCATTTTTGCTTGCCTGGTACATTCTTAACTGTGATAATGATAAAAAATGGCGTTGTCTGTCTGCTTCTCACAGTATATTATATTACACAGTATATTATACATTGCTAACTGTGATAATCATAAAAAATGGCGATGTCTGTCTGCTTCTCACAGTATATCTTAATGATATGTTAATGATGTTAGGTCGCTGGTATTTGCAAAGATAAGAATTTAAGTCCTTATGTGTTAGTGTTAATAGTTTCAGGTATATAAATACCTTTATCTTCAATGCAAAATTATTTGGCGATCAGTCAGTCTGATGCAATGAACATACAACATTCTTATATAATAGATATATAAATAATATATAATATAATATTATTCGTATTCGTATTTTTATATCTCTTATTGATGAAGTTCGAATTGTGAATTGACTGCATTATGTCAAAACTGTGTTTGTCATGACTGCGTTATGTCAAAACGAAATTTCGCTTAATCAGAAATACTGAATAGTTTGTTATTAACGGTAAGTATTCGATATTTTACCTTAGAGAATATAATATATTTTATTTCAGATTTACATAATCTCTCTGAGCATTTCTCAATGATAAATATCAAATCAAAGTGTTTTATTAAAAGTAGATCCCTTACAGAATGATTTTTGAATGTTAATAATCTTCTAGCGCTTTGCAAGGTGCTTCTTTCAGGAAGAAGACTGTACTGACTGACTGTGCAGTTCTAAAGACTATTGTAACAAGTATTTCAAATTTAGAAGCTATAAGGTTCAAATGAAATTATTATGACCATGGAAGTATACCGTAACCAAATAACATTATATACTTAGCGGCCCAATATATAAAACAGGAGAATCTAAATATATGATGATCTCCCTAGGGTTTCGTCACACTAGCGTTTTTCCAGCGTAGGCGTTCGACGGACGAACGTACAGTGCAAACACCATGAAAACGCTGCGTATACGCGACGCTAGCGCAACGTCCATTCCACCAACACCCGCTAAATCATTTAATAAAAGAAATTACGTTTTTTTTACAACTCCGATCAAACCATTTTTGAAACGGTTTGGAAATTGAATTAAAAAATATTATTAGGAGTTTAAATTGTAACAGGGATTTTTTATATATTTTTCTTTTTATACAAATTTCTCTTTTATGAGTAAAATCAACGTATTCTGCTTACGATCTAAAATTGATGACTGCACACACCGCAACAGGGGCGTTTTCACTACATGTTTTTTTTTCTTTTATATCAGACTGAAGTAACGAGCATGCATACCACGGCATGATGGTAAAGTGGTTACTGTCGCCGATGAACATCTGTGAGCAACTTCATATGAGAGTTCTATCTGAAGTCGATCACAGATGCGTTGCTGCTTCCGAGGACTAGGATGTTCGCCTCATATACAAGTGAGTCGGCAACCACACCCTTCCACCGAATCGCAAGAACTGCTTCACGCTAGAAATAGGTGTGGGGTGGTACCTTCCCGGTCGAACTACACAGATTCTGTCACCTTAAAAACGCTACAAGTACGTCCATGAA
>MOOZ01000789.1:410414-420920 GCA_002930495.1 Cecropterus lyciades
ATAAAGTATATTGTCTTATACAATGTGTGTCAACGTTTTAATTTAAACGAAATAAGGTATAATAATAAGGAAAAATACGAATAAGTATTTCTGCCTAATAACAACAGTGTTATGCGTTATTGTGTTCTGGTCTGAAGGTTGTGGTAAGGGAGACATACTTTTCCGAGGCATTCCATCTTAGTCCTCAGGGGTAGCAACGCATCTGTGGCTGCCCTTAGCTGAGACTTTGATCTTACCTAGGGTTGCTTACAGATGACCATGGGCGGCAGTAGCCACTTACCGTCAGGTGGGCTGCTTGCTTGCTAGTTCCATACTATAAAAAAATGTGGCCAGACAGTCTGCCAAATGAAAACTGTTGATATGAAAATATATTGGATTAAAAATAAATATATGGTATCGACAGGTTATTAAGACCACAATTTATAAAAAATAGTGCTCCGGAGTTAGACATTCAAGTTGACCTCTTTATAGTAGGTATGCGCCGTAATAAACGCTTAGAAATAAAAGGTTGGAAAATGTTTAAAAAGAGAAAACGCTTTCTACACTCGACACTACGAGAAAATCCTATTGGGTATCGTATTTACTACAGACACACAAAAACGAATACACACCCAGACCCAGAAAAGAATCTTAATTCACCATTCAGATGTCTGTCTGGCCGGGATCGAACCCGGAACCCACTGCGTGACAGAACGGTATGTTGACCGCTCGCCGCGGGAGTCGCCACTGGGGTTCGTTTCTCATTGTTATTAGGATTATTTTAAGTCTTCTATTCCTATAAGGGCATTTGGGGCATCTCTCATGAAAGCAGACGTAACCGCTCTGTAGATAAAATTGCTAGAGTATTATAATAAGATTACTTAAAATAGTTTTAAGTACTGCGTTCTAAAATGAAAGGTGTGGAAAGGGAGATAACATTGTACAAGGCGTCAACTAAGTCCTTTGGGATAGCAACGCATGTGTAGCGGACCTCAGATAGAACTCAAATCCCATTTGAAGTTCTTAATAGATATTCACTTATATCCACATGGACTACATACTCGTTTCCTACTTGCAGATTATAGCATTGAAGTAGCAAACGAGCATGTATACCTGATAATAATTGGTTACTGACGCCCATAGATATCTGTAATTAACCCCATATAAGATCAGTCGTACCTTTTTTTCTCGAGGGGGAAACCTTCAAAGGTACCCGACGCCGTGAGAGTGGCGCCAGGTTATGTGAGATTTTCACCGCACTAAAACCCCCCCAATGGCCGATCTCCAAAGGAACACAACCGGAGTCCTCTGAGCGCGTTGCCACATCGGGCTCCACCCAGGTGAGCGGCCGGGCCCACCGCACCAACAGGTTTTTACGACAGTATGCAACCACGTTTACCGTCGTCCTTCCCGGGGCCGCCTGGCTGGACGGTTCTAGCTCCCACTCTTGCCGCCCGCAACCCCGGAAGCCCCTTTTAGTCGCCTCTTACGACAGGTAGACACCGTAGCCCTATTCTGATCCCGGAACCAAAGGGATGAAGATCAGTCATACCTGAGGTTGGCCGCAGATGCGTTGCTACTCCTGAGGACTAAGTTGGAACGCCTCGATGAAGTATGTCGCCCTTACCACAACCTTCATACCAAAACACAGCAGCGGTTAACACTGCTGTTATTAGGCAGAAATAGATGTGGCGGTGGAGCTTCCGAAGTCGTACCACAAAGAGCACTAACACCTTGTAAATAAGTGTTATAAGAACATAACAATAAAATAGTCACTATCCGTGAATCAACTACTAATGTAAACAATAACTTATTATAGTTACTGCCTCATTTAAATCACATTAAAATTGCACTCAATTTGCATGTGAAGTGTCAACTAAGTTCAGAACCCGTAAACTTAACTCAGCATTTGACAATACTACACCGGAATACTTTACGCGAATAACTCTAAGATGATACATACTTGTAGTCCGAACGTGTTAGGTTTGAATCTTAGTTATGTTCAGTTATTTTTAAAATTTACATATATTATCACATTAAGTTGGAAAAATAAAAAAATAAAACAAAAAATATCTGGAGGAACCGACATAACTATTAAAAAAAAAAGTTTAAGATTTTTAATAGTTAGTTTAAGATGTATGAAATGTACCAACCTAAACCCTTTATTTGAGAGGTTTTATACCCAATGTGGGACATTTATGGGTTGGCGATGATTAAGCTGACCGTTTTTTCACAACTGATCTTTTTCATGGGTTTGTTTTTGTTATACCGGATTGAGATCCCCTATCAGCCGTTCTTAGTCTGCCCCTTCACCCTTAATTTAGCTTTAGATATGAGTAACTCTGCCGTATAGCCGCAGGGATCTTTGGGATCCATGAGCCCCACGACAAGGTGACATCCCCATCGGGATGGACGGGCATAATACCTACTTACCAGAGTGTCTCCGCGGTGGCTTCTAGTAGGACTCCTCTTAAGATTGGTATTTGGTAAAGATCTCTTTTTAAAAATTTTGTACTGCTGTTGTATGGTAACATTACGGATCTGATTCTCGACAATAGTAATATACGCTTGGTATATAACAGGAAATGTAATGCAATTTTGAATATAATTAATTTATAAATAATGTGAATTTGATAATAGGTACAAAAGATCCGTTTGAGATTCGCCTAAAAAGTAACGGATATGGATCACTAGCTGTAACTCGTAAGGACTAAGTTAAAACGCCAAGGATAAGAATGTCTCCCTTGCCTTCAAACCTGATAGCACCATAACATGGCTGTTACAAGGTAGAACTAGGGCTGCCTGTGATGTTCTCAATGTCGAACAACGTATCTTCTACCATCCCTAAATGAAATTTTAATCAACAAAATATACGAAAATTATGTTATTCCTACATTTTATATGTATAGTTAATTTATAAAAATGTATGTATGATATGTAATACGCACGTAAATAAGTATGAACAACGGATGAAACTTTCTTACTCCTAACTTTAACTAAGTACTCAATTTGAGCCGTCTTCCACTTACTCACTATAAACTTGGTTTGAAAATGTTTTGTGAAACGTAAAGTTTCGTTCGACTTAAATTAACTTTACGAAACAAGTAAAATTGTTAATAATATTAAAACAAAAAAAAACGACATGAACACGTGAAAATGAAAAAAAAATTGATTGTCTTCTTTTTCAATTAATTGTTTTAAAACTGCTGTCTTTTTTGTTTTAATTATGATATATTTAATTTAACGGTTTTTATGTGTTTTCGTCAAAATAGTCACCTAAAAGCATTATAATATAGACACATATATATATTTTGTGAATGGTGGAATTACTAGCTTTCATTTGATATCCATATTTTCGTGATAGTAAAAAAGTCGTCCCTTTCCCTTCCCCTTTTTCCCTATTTACAGGCGCCATTTTAATACCTAATTTTAATACCATTTTAATAAAACTTATATAGGCTGTGTCATCTTGTAAACAGAAACGATTTCAAAGATATCCGTCATATGTCATAATCCGTCAAACTTTTTAGGCTGTAGTACGTGCCTAAGAAATGGACATACATACATACAAACATACATTTATACGCTCAAAAATCCTTACCCTCCTTCTAACGCAGCCGGGTAAAAAGGTAATTTATTACTTTTTACTCTAGTGGAGTACTTAGGTTCAATTGAATGCAACCAGCCTTTATCTTTTGCTGCTGGACAAAGGTCTCTCCTCGCGTACTAATAAAGGCAGGTTAACCAGGTGGTAGAACCAGCGTAGTTGGACCGGGGAGGTACCACCGCTATACCTATTCCTAGCGTGAAGCAATTCATGCGTTTCGTCGGGTATGGTTGCCGACTCTATACATGAGACTATCATCTTAGACCGCACGGGTAGCATCTGTGTTCGATAGACAGATACACACACATAATAATTCACATTCACACACGCACAAATACTACTTTATTATTCTGTACAGGTACTACATACCTATTATAATGTCTGCTCTGTTACTACATGAATAATGTCCAGGTTTATTACTGTTACATAATCAAATGTTACTAACTGACAGTTTATTTATAGTTCACTTGTTGATCCAGCCGATATCGTGACAACGTGATTATCGGATTATGGGAATAATATAATTCGCGTTATGCTTGTTAATAAATTGTCATATTAAAATAGATTGCCTAGGTACCGTCATAGTACAAAATCTATCGCCGATTAACGATTGTGTCGGATGATATAGACAATTATGAAATTTGGTCCAATAAGAACGTAGTCTTGAGTAAAATCACTAGATTTCCTTCCGTGGGTGTCGTAGGAGGGTGATTAATAAATGAAATCCAGTGGGTCCCGGGTCCCGACATAGGAGAAAATCCTTGTGTGGGGCTATAAGTGTGGAAAGCGTTTATGTTTATGTTTAAAGAAGGTTTCTAAGGGACGAATGGATGGATAACATTAAATGAAAAACGATTTCTATATCATGAAAAGTGTTGAATAAATTTCTTTTTGTTTCTTTGTGTCAGAAAAACTTTTTGGGTTTACGTGTGGATTTTGTGAGCATGCGAAGTCGTGCGTGTAATATGTATCCTTGTATATATATTTGGTATAAAAATCGTGATACCTTTTAATAAAAGATGCCTATGATCGCTTGTATTTTTATAGTTTCATTCGTTATTCGATAGCATTAAAACACATACCTTATAGTAACAAATGACTGATCTAATTATGCTAATTAGAGCAGATATAATAAAACGAATGAAGCGCAGTACGAATTCCATCGACTGCATGACCTTTATATTATGTGCCTGAAATTGCCTGCATAATTTTGAATCTGTTTATGATTGAAGGTTTGATTTAAATTAAATTCATATTGTGAATAAATGTAAATTATTTTTAATTATACTATATAAATCAACTTCAGATAGGATAGAATACTACCTGAGACTGCTCACAGATGAGTTTTTTAAACGCAAGTGACATTGCGAGGCATGACTACTCTTACATATATTGTTATATATGTATGCACATTTTAAAGGTGGTAGAACTCTTTGTAGTTCAAGTCGAGAAGCACTATCGCCACACCTCATAACATCAGTGTTCTGCTCTGAAGGGTGTAGTAAGGGAGACATGCTTATTCGAGGCGTTCCAACTTAGTCCTCATGGGTAGCAACGCATTTGTGGTTAATCTCAGGTTCCAGGTTAGGACTGATCTTGTCTGGGGTTGATTACAGAAGTCCATGGGCAGCAGTGGCCACTTACCATCAATTTCAATCTTATAAAAAAATGAGCAGTGATAGCCGAATGATTGAAACTCAGCCTCTCAATCGAGAGTCCGAAGTTCGATTCCCAGGCACCACAATTTATTCTCAAATTATGTGCAAATTAGAAGTCAATCAATGCTTTACGATGAAAGCAAACATCGTGAGGAAACCTACACACCTGAGAGTTCTTTAAAAAGTTCTCAAAGGTGTATGGACTCTACCAATTCGCACTAGGCCAGCGCGGTGGACTATGGCCTGAAACTCTCTCAATTATGAGAAGACCCGTGTCTAGCAGTGGGACAATAATGGTTTGACGGAAAAAAAAAACAAAAAATTGACCATTGTTACGCTATTCTAGCTTTTCGCCGTTTTCCCCCCAGAATAAAACGGACGAATAATACCGATTTTAGCACGAGCCTGAAGTTTATTAGTTGGTTGGTCAAAGTGAAAAAGCATTTTTTAAACAGTTTGAAGTGGCAAACGAGCATATTTTCCATCTGATGGTCACTGGTAAATGCCGCCCATAGTCATCTGTAAGCAACTTCATGTAGCTTCCATCCAGCTTCCATCAACAGATTCCATCTGAAGTTGATTCCACCCCCTTTTACCCAAACGCTAGAAATAGGAGTACCGGGGTGCCTCCCGGTCGAACTACTTTGGTTCTACTACCCGATAATTTTTTTCACAAGTTTCTTATAAATCTGAAATCTACTCATCGACACCGAGTCTAATCAGGTGTGCATTTTTATTTTTATTTTAGACCAAACGTGTAATAATGTCGAAATAATTATAAAACTTTCCTCAACTAACTACGGCCAACTTTGTAGCTAGTGTTGCGCATACAAAAAGTTCAGGTGAAAATATAATAATTTTCGTCGAGTTAATTAATGAAAACGCCAGCTCATCTTCGTTAAAAGTTTATATTCTTGGCAATAACTTCAAATTGCAATTATGCTTCGTGTTCATTGCAGAAGACAATGGATGCAGGTAAGCTGTGAAGTGTGGTACAATTAGTTTTGTTACAAGCAATTAAGTGATGTTTGTAAAATGAGCAAAATATCGGGAAGCATAATTTTGACGTCAATAGGTAATTGACATAGTATTTATTATAGTTTTCATACATTTTACTATCGTTTAATTGAATCATTGTGAATTAGGAGATTTTTCTCGCGGTTTCGCTCGTTTGAGTCATTTATTATGATAAAAAGTATTCTATGTGTTAATCAAGGCTATAAACTATATAACTTGTGCCAAATTTCATGCACATCTACTAAGTAGTTTATGCGAAAAAAAAATAACTAATAAACATACAACCTCACAAACTTTCGCATTTATAATATTAGTAGAATTTTAATTTAATTTGTTATACCACACTCTACTTTGTTTGTACGTAAAAACAATACTTTTATTTTATTTTTTTATTAGTTGAGCCCAGCGGTTATACCCCCGTCTCAAAAATGTAACTTGACATAGTTTATTAGGTTTTCATTTTTTGTGCGGAATTCCACTTTCTAAAATAAAAGTAGCGACGTACGTATCGACGACGCGACGACGTGAAAGTACGACTTATGATATCAGTTATCCAACAGTGAAAGTCCCGTCAAAATCGGTCCAGTAATTTCAAAGATTACCCGGAAAAACAGACAGTCAGACAGACAAAAATATTAGTGATTGATGTTTTGTTATCAGTATCGTATATATTTCCATATGCATTTGGTAAAAAGTTGTTATTTTGATATTACTAACAGACACTTTATTTGTATGTATAAATTCAACGAATACTTTTTTTAATAAATATTCGACTTACACAAAATGCGTTCGTTATTTGAATATTCCTCGCTCCATGAAGATTTGAAAAAAAATTCAATAAGCCAAAAATAGAGGAAAATGCGATTTTCCTTTCCAAAAACGAAATTCAAATCAATGCAATTGCGAATAAAAGTTAGCGTTGAATCCGACGCATGCGGATTTTCCAGCCAATATTTTTCCTGAAATCGAATACTCCATTTCACTTGGTCGAACTTCTATCTGCAATGGGTAAATAAAGAGAGCTTATACAATCATTCTGGAGAGTAGATTAATTGTTTTTTGATAGATCACTGTGCACACACATGCAAACACACGTCGTAAAGCTATCGTTGCTGGCGACTTCTCTTGCAAATATTTGTAAGCGACGTTGACATAAGCGTGCACAACTTATTTTATTTAAAAGCTTTATTTAAATTAAACGGGAATTGCATGCAGGCGATTTCTGGGAGATTTTGTATTATCATATAGTCTGTTTACTGAATACTTCGTAAATATAACTTTCAGAGAGGAAACCTAGATAGGATCGATTGTCAGAAATATTGAAAGGATTTAAAATTATCTAGACAGCTAAGCCTTGCTGCTGATGGGGCTTTAGTTAGAAAAAAATCCAAGTGATCATTTAAGATTTTTATATAAACTTTGAACAAAATCAAACAAACGTAATGTAATTAAAGCTTGATCGCAATGATTTCTAATTAGTCATTTTAAGTAATCACACTTGGTCAGTGTGGCCAACATTATTTTTCGAAGAGAGTTACCTAGCAGCGGATAGTAGTAAAAAAAAAACGTCCGATTTTCCAAAATACCTCAAAGTACACCTACAGAATTATACTAGGTAAATCAAAATTACATTGCAACAATTCTGGCACTCTTTTAATATGTAAAACACAGATGTCATATTTTTGTTATTAAGGGTAATGTTACGAAAAAGTCTACACTAAGTATTTTGAAAGCAAATCATAACAGCCTCGCAGTAAATTCACCGAGCGTTGATTTATACCGCACTTGTTGCGTGAGCGCTTGTAAATTGGGTTAACTTTTATTAAAATGACACTGCAGGCTCGGACCTGTCTATAACTACAGTATAGTAAAGTACGCAGTATAACGTCTTCATACAAACCGGCCAAACGTAAATTCTCGGTCTGTCTCAGTGTACCCACAGTCGCATGGAAGCCACGCTCGCACTCGGTTGGACGGACGCGAACGGTGTTCTGCCGCCCGCCGCCAAAATTCAAGAAGTGGTAGCCTTATTGTGCACCTACTTTGTGCTGAGCAGCTGTAGGTAACTTATTCAAGGACACTGCTGAGACGTAATACTGTTTACATTACTATACCTTTATGTAACAATGGATCGCGTGACATACATATGATTATCAGTCCCCGAGATTAATGCGGGTCCGATCAATGACAAGACATTGACAAATTTCAATACCTTTTCTAGGTGTTTATATGTCAAGGACAATCGTATGTGGATGGATAATTTAGAATCATCAGTAGGTATTTATTATTATTCCTCCAAGTACTTTTGACTAACAGTACTTTTTTACTAAAAGAGTTTAGATGCCACAGACAAATGGATCTAAGGCTGACAAAGTCTTGTGTCAGGGATTAAAAAGTAAGCTTACGTTGTACGAGAAAATAACTCTTTGCTTTTTGAGATTTGCATGATTAATAGATGACCCTTTTAGTGGAAATGGACTGTCTATCTATTGCATTTTCATTTTATATTTTGTCGACGTTAACTTAGATTAAAATCGGAGATAACAATGCATTCCCATCACGCGGTCAAAGAAGTTAAATATATGTGACTCTACATCTGCATGCCATCCGCAAGAATGTATTAAAGGCAGTTGTTGTGGAATTGGCTTGATAACCCGCGTGGCAGAGTGGTCATTTTACCAATCTAACATGCTGCTAAACTGATATCTAAATGGAAATTTCTGTACTAATTTCTGTGTGTTTGGGATTGGCCTTAGTGTATGTCCATGGTGCTCACGACCCAGAAAAGTGTAGCGCTATTAATGTAGAAAGCTTTATAATTATTAACCCGTATACATGTGACCAGAAATGTATGTGTGAAACGATAGAAAACAAGGTATATGCATGCGGACCACACTTGCACGCGAACAGAGACTGGCGTGGTAGGAACTAGTAACAAAATAAAAATATTATAACAAAAACCCGACTGCTTAATTTTTTTGTTCATTATGATACATTTAATTTAACGCTTAATAGGAGTGTTCGTCAAAATAGTCAAGTAAAAGTATTACAATATATACACATGTTTTTAGAATGGTTTATTTACTAGCTTTCATTTGATACTTGTGTTGTTGTGATAATAAAAAAAGTCATCACTCCCCTCATTCTTCCCCTATTTGCAGGCGCCATTTTTAAAAATTATATGGCCTATGTCACTTTCCAGACTGAGACGATTTCAATGATATGATATGATAGCGTTAATTAATTTCTATTTGGATATATGATGATAAAGACGTACGACCGCGTGTCGTCACCTCATTATTGTACCACTGCACGGGTCTTCTCTCAGATTGAGAGAGTTTCAGGCCATAGTCCACTGCACTAGCCAAATGTGAATTGGAATTTACACACCTTTTTTAAATCAAGATTTTTTAAATCAAGAAGTCATTCGTGAAACCTACATACCTGAGAGGTTTAAAAACTATGTTTTTCTTCACTGTAAAACTATGATAATTAATGTCCAATACGTAAATAATTTTAGAAAAATCAGAAGTGCGTGTGGTGTTGCGTGCCTGGGATTCGAAACTCGGACCCTTAATTGAGAGGTCGAATTTCAACCAGTTGGCTATCCCTGCTTCTTGCCTACTATGGTTGTTTAGTAATAGTGATTTAGCAATCATGGTTAAAGGAAAAGAGCTATTAAAATTGCAAATATTGATTACAAAATTATTACCGTGACGCCCGCCCGCTTGGGTCATGAGTATACTGTGTTAATTTAGGTTATATACTATCTGTGTGTCAAATCCGACAAATAGTTTTAGCTTGAAAGAGTCACATACATACATTCTCACACACTCTCGCATTTATAATATTAGTAAGATTTGACTGTAAACGAATATTCCATTTGCCAATAAAATGCTGGAAAATTTAAAAGTTATAGGTGGTTTTAATTTTAAAATCTTATTTTACCTTACCAAACAGCATGCCAGTGACTGCACATTTCATATTGACAGTGTAAAATGTATCGAAAATCACGAAATGTTCCATAAGTATATCATTTTATTGGGAAACGGCAAGGTAAATACATTACTTATTTATATTTCATAATATATTTCATAATAATGTTACATAGTAATAATTTTAGTGTAAAGTTAATAGTACTGACTTATATTTAACCACCGGCATATATATGACTAGCTGCGCCCCACGGTTTCACCCGTGTATTAGTTACTACAAAGAAAACTAATTTATGTATTTATTTGGATA
>MOOZ01000789.1:462451-485086 GCA_002930495.1 Cecropterus lyciades
CCATCAAGTGAACTATGTGCTCGTTTGCTATTACCATATTGCAAATGGAACCATTGTCTTTTTACCAAAACGGTCCCAATACCTCTAATTACCGTCTATATCAGTGCAGGGTTTGTAAGCAGTTGGTTTTTATGTTTTAAATAATATCTTATTTAAATCATTTAAATCTTACAAAAAATAAATTAAACAATAAACCGATTGCTTAAAAACAATTGATTGCCGTTTATTTTAGTTCAGCGTTTTTAAGCAGTTTGTTTTTATGTTTTAAATAATATCCTGTTTTAAATCAATTAAATTTTACAAAATATTCACATAAATTATTGTAATATAAAGTCGGTTAGAAACAAATGCTACGATTAATATAATAATTCGTTAGCACGATGATGTTCCGATATGAGCTTTTTATGCCATTTATCAATATTTTTTCATGTATTTTTTATTCATACACTGGTCAGCATAAATATCATAAGTTCTTCGTTCGACATTCGTCTAACCTAACAGTAAGGTGCATTTTGCATCTATAGAAGACGTCACAAATCATTTTTTTTATCACCTAATTTTCATTCACAAACCATGAAGAGACTACTCAGTTTGTATTATTTAGCTTTTTTTGCCGACTTATACCTCAGGAGGCAGTAAATTCAACTTCCGCCCCGGCGGTTTGCGCTTGCGCCACTGATTTTAATCAAACATTCACATTTAAATATTTATGCCAGTTACGACTATCTAAATAGCTAGTTATAAATAGTAGTAGGTAGTTATAAATATAGGTATAAATATTCATGAACTCGTACTAGCACTCTAGTAGGTACTACTTACTACATAATATTATTACAAAACAACTACTAATTTCCCTTACAAGTAATAATATAATTAAATGTTAATCCGAATAAGCAACTTGTTTAAAATACCTAATAATCGATCAATGATAGCCATGTTGTTCGCTTTTTCATACTGGCGCCTTTTTAATTTAAATGAATTGCTTAAGATGTTGTTTTTTGAACATTGTTTATTTATTTTTCTGCGGGGTCAGTTATTCTCTACAACGAGTTAATGTTGCATCATAGGACTGTAATTTCATTGGGTACTACGAATTATTATATATTTTATATAACATCCATTATTACCTTCCACACTACGAAATAACAAGTGTAAAACCAATATTCCTTCTATTTCTACTATTCTAATATTCCTGCGAGACATTTAGTAAACAATGGTTTGTTCGATACACTGCTCAAAACCGTACCGTTGTGGTTTTTTTTAAGGATGAAGTATCAAACGAACACGCAGCCCACCTGATGGTAAGTGGCTACTGCCGACCATAGACATCTGTAATCAACTTAGGGAAGATCAATGTCTCACCTAAGGTTAGCCACAGATACGTTGCTACCCCTGAGGACTAAGTTGGAATGCATCGGGAAAGTAGTGCTTCCCTTACCAGACCACAACAGCGCATAACACGGCAGAAATAGGTGTAGCGGTGGTGCTTCCGGAGTCGAACAACAAAGTTCTACCACCTTAGTGGTAGCTTTGTGTGGCAGTATATGGCCGTAGACGTGTATAGGAAAGTTATGTTTAAAAGTACATTACCTTGTTTCCCTTGCTATGTAGGAAAACCTCGGAAAAACACTTTAATGTATGAATGTTACCAAGGATTTGTGAAGTCTATCCAGTTTTTTATTGGCCCAGTTGGATATAGACCATTTATCCCTTAGGGTCGCAAAGGGTCTTACCCCTGAGAAGACCTGCGGCAAGCAATGGGGCGGTATAACTTAAACAATTCGTTTTTACGAGTTGATATCAATGCAAATTAACGCCACTTTGCATAATTATAATCGCGGAATTGACACATTTATGTTACGCGTACTCACAATATGCGATTTTTGAATTTCTTTTTGCCGATATTTCGACCCAATTACAGGGATCGTGATCATGAAGAAACTGTGTTTTAATGCTCTTACTTTCACAATCATAATTTCTGCCATAGACCTATCT
Organism: Cecropterus lyciades; assembly: GCA_002930495.1. NCBI lineage: Eukaryota > Metazoa > Arthropoda > Insecta > Lepidoptera > Hesperiidae > Cecropterus > Cecropterus lyciades. The sequence goes on from MOOZ01000789.1 coordinate 464,447, forward strand.
AAAATCTAGTTCATTATATAGGAAATATGACATTTAAAGAGAATCGTAAAGAACTATCATATACGGTCACGCCATTAACTAGCACGATAACCGTTGTGTCATGGCTACAAACACAATAATGTATTAAAATATTTGTTGCAGGTATTTACATGTCAACGAGATACATCAAATTGAACCCGAGACCTTTTCGCATATGCCACGACTTGAACGACTGTAAGTTTAATTATAACTATAAGTAACCTAAAGGTGTTGTTTTGTTTATACAGTTCATAACTATGTAATACTCGTAGGTCTTAGGTCCGCTAACCTAGATGTATGTTGTGATAGCGATCTTATATTAAGAGAATGTTTAAATTTTAAATGTATTATAACAGTATATCGTAGTGTACCGTGTGGTTTTGGTCTTGAATAGTCCCACGTCTCTCTTCTCGTGGAATTCGATGGAAGCAACTAAGGGACTAAAGAAGTTCGGCAGAAGCGTCATCATATGTAACATCAACGGTCATCGACACACAGGCGTGGTGACTATGAGCCAAAAACCCCATTAGTGGAAGCTTACCCAGCAGTAGACCTCAAAGTACTGATGGTTGGATTGCACATTACATATATGAATTGTTTTAGCTATCTGCATAACAACAAGCTGAAGACAATTCCACCGGGATCCTTCCGAGGTATACCCAATCTTCGCAAACTTCGTCTGGACAGTAATGCTCTTGTATGCGATTGTGGAATGCTGTGGTTCGTCCGAATGCTTGCTGAACACACTGATATGAAAATAGCCGCCACTTGCTACGAACCAGCTGGCACGACAGGCACCTCTCTAGCTACAATGACTGTACACGATTTCCATTGCCGTAAGTACTGATATACTGGAAAGCTGTAAACTAAGAAATTAGAAATACCCTGTATCGTTATAAATGTGTTATGTTTCAGAACGACCTGAAATAGAGAAAGAACCTGAGGATGCAGTGGTTCACTTTGGTGAGAATGCGATGTTTACTTGCGTCGCTAAGGGCGAACCCGCCCCTGAAATCGTTTGGTTCCGCGATTCATCTCTGGCACCTCTAGACATCACTCGATACCCCCGTTACGAAGTTATGGATAACGGAACTCTCATGGTTCACGAGGCGGATGAGAATGATGTCGGTATTTTCGAATGTACTGCACGAAATCCGGCTGGCGAGGCTCGCTCTAAACCTGCGAAAATGATTGTCCAAAGCAAACCGGATGAAACTGGTTGGTATAACCTACCCTCAATGATGATTTTCTACATAATTTGACTGTCGCTTAACATTTACTAACATTGCAATAATACTCATGATTTTTGTTTATCTCTAGGTTATCCGGTGTTCACCATACTACCTCGCAAACAAATCGTACAGTTAAATCAACCATCGGTTAGCTTCGATTGCGTGGCTAAGGGTCATCCGCCACCTCACATCAGCTGGTTATTTAATGGTGAAAAAATTTTACTAAGCGAGCGCATATCGATGAATCATAATGGCTCTATTTTTATTGAGAAAGTGCAAGATGTAGATGCTGGTGTATATACTTGTGAAGCAGAAAATCTTAACGGCAAAATCACTGCATCGGTGCCTCTTGAAGTCATGGGTAATTATATTGTAAACTCATTGTTAATTCATATTAGTTAAATTGTGTGAGAATAATATAACTTATTGTTTCTTTTCTATTACAGTCGCACCTGCTTTTATAATTGTGCCAAAAGATCAAACTGTAACGATTGGAGACACCGCTCAATTCACTTGCACAGCAAGAGGAGTCCCTAAGCCCACTATGACTTGGTACAGAAACACTATGGCCTTGCCAGCAGGCGAAAACATAATATTTAGAGATGATAATCAAAATTTGAGTATAGTTGAAGTTACCCAAGATGACGCAGGACTCTACCATTGTCGCGCTGAAAATTCTGAAGGCCTCACGGAAATATCAGCCGTTTTGAAAGTAGAGGATCTTCAACTGGGACCACCGAAAATAGTTTTAAAACCAGAGGATACTGATGCATTTAGAGAAACAACCATACAATTTCCTTGTGAATTCGAAAGTGATCCTCCTGCTTCAATAGAATGGAGGAAAAACGGAAACCGGATCACGCCTGATGGCAGAATTTCTATATCTATAATTGGAAGCTTGATCATCAATAATCTGACCCTTACGGATGCTGGGAGCTATGAATGTTCTGTTTATAATGAATACGGTAGAGATACAGCATCAGCATTCTTAACGGTAAAGGACCACATATTGCCCGGAGATGAGTACGTCAATATTGCTTTAATAGAAGCTACAAGGGACGTCGATCAAGCTATAAGTAGAACAGTTGAACAACTTTTTAGTAATAAAGATAGTAAAAAATCGATTGCTGACTTATACAGGATGGTGAGATTCCCTAACGCTCCTGCTAGAGCGGTAGCCCGAGCAGCTGAGATTTACGAACGCACATTAGATAAGGTCAAAGGATTTATTCAAACTGGGCTAAGTGTTACTTCAGCAGAACCATTTAGATATGAACAAGTGCTCTCTGGCGAACATTTAGAGATCATTGCACGCTTATCAGGCTGTGTTGCACATAGAATCCAAATCGATTGCTCTCATATTTGTTTTCATATCACATTCCGCACCATTGATGGAAGTTGCAATAATTTTGCTCACCCCACTTGGGGGGCATCTCTCACGGGATTCCGACGATTATTATATCCTATATATGAAAATGGTTTCAGTCAGCCCGTGGGATGGAACAAAGAAGTCAAATATAACGGATTTGTTCTTCCCAGCGCTCGCTTAATTTCCACCACAGTCATTTCAACGACAGAAATCTCAAAAGATATCAAAATAACTCACATGACAATGCAATGGGGACAATGGTTAGATCACGACTTAGATCACTCGCTACCCTCAGTCAGTTCTCAGACATGGGATGGCGTCGATTGCAAAAAAACTTGTGACTATGCTGCTCCATGCTTCCCGATTGATGTGCCAGCCAATGACGAAAGAATTACAAACCGTCGTTGCATTGATTTTATAAGAACAAGCGCCGTTTGTGGGTCTGGAATGACGTCAGTTCTGTTTGGTAAATTACAACCACGAGAACAAATTAATCAGCTTACATCCTACATGGATGCTTCTCAAGTATACGGATTTGAGCAAACAGTAGCTGACGATTTACGTGACCTAAGTAATGACACCGGACTTCTTCGTGTAGGAGCTCAATTCCCCGGTAAGAAACCCCTTTTGCCTACAACTGGTATAAATGCTATGGATTGTAGACGTAATCTTGAAGAAAGTACTCGCAACTGCTTTGTCGCTGGTGAAATACGAGCTAATGAACAAGTTGGTCTGACTGCCATGCATACAATTTTCATGCGAGAGCATAATCGCATTGCTACGGAATTGAAACATTTCAATCCACAATGGGATGGTGACAAAATATACCAAGAAGCTAGAAAAGTCGTAGGCGCGGAAATGCAAGTGATCACTTACGAGCATTGGCTACCTCTGATCATAGGACCTGCGGGAATGAATGAATTAGGTCTATATAAAGGTTACGATCCTGAAGTAAATCCTTCCATATCAAATGTATTTGCAACAGCTGCATTCAGATTCGGACACTCGATCATTAACCCAATACTTCATCGTTATGACGAAAATTTCGAAACTATTCCAGAAGGCCATCTTCTGCTGCGTCATGCATTTTTCTCTCCATGGCGCATAACTGACGAAGGTGGAGTAGATCCCTTGTTAAGAGGACTTTTCACTACGCCTGCAAAATTAAAAACCCCTAAACAGAATCTAAACTCAGAACTTACCGAAAAGCTTTTCCATACTGCTCATGCAGTTGCTTTGGATTTGGCTGCCATTAACATTCAAAGGAGTCGTGATCATGCTATTCCTCCCTATACTAAATGGAGACAAGTATGCAACATGTCCGAAGTCAATACGTTTGATGACCTAGCTAATGAAATATCTGACAAAACAGTTAGAGATAAACTTAAAAATCTCTACGGTTCAGTGCATAACATCGACGTATGGGTTGGTGGCATTCTAGAAGATCAAGTTGAAAATGGTAAAGTGGGCCCATTGTTCAGATGCCTTTTAATTGAACAATTTAAGCGCCTACGAGATGGCGATCGTTTTTATTATGAAAATCCCGAAATATTCAAGCCTGAGCAACTTCGCCAAATCAAACGAATTACTTTAGCTAGAATATTATGCGATAATGGAGATAAAATCGATACGATTTCTGAGAATGTATTTTTATTGCCGGAACTCCAAGATGGTTTGATATCCTGTGAAGATCTTCCTTCAATGGATTTACGTTTTTGGACTGAATGCGAATCTTGTGGCACTGACACTTCCTTTGTAGAAAAAACACGAACCAAACGAGACGTTAATTATGATCAAGAAGAAACATATGATCATTTTGTTGAAACTGACGACCGTTTAATATCGTTGGAAAATGCTCACAACGAATTGGAAAAAACTATCAAAAAGTTAAAGAAACGCATTGTATCGCTTGAGGAGAAATGTGAAAAACTTTAAACGTAAAATTTAAATCATATTTTGAAACATGTTCCAAAGTGTAATTAATCACCATACCCATGGTGCAATTGTAATAAATGTATTACTGAATCTCTACGATAAAATCATAAAAAGAAAAAAAAAGTTTAAAACCGTAATATAAAAAACACACAAAAATATAAGTGTTGTGTAATTAAAATTCAAAAAAATACAAAAAGAAATATCAGTGTTGTCTCGTTTTTATATAAAACATATAAAATCAATAAAAAAAAAAATATATATATATATTTGTAAGATCCCTTCCCGTATGGTCCAAAATAAAGAATTTATTTGAAATCCTTCAAAGACAAGTTCATCTTGTAATCCTACCCCGCCTGTTTACCTTAGCTTTTCTATTGTATATAATGTGTAATGTATTCTGCGACTTGTATTTAATATAATATATCTACATATTAATTGTCTTAAGGTAATCTAGTCTTTATATTGTAATTCTGTTATTAAGGAAATTGGGTATAAGTAACTGCTTTGTTCACTATTATTTACCGAGTCATACTGCACATACAAATATTCTGACCTAAAGTAGGTAGTAGGCGTTATTATTTTTAATTAAATTTTGTTCTATACATATACGTTAAGTATGTTGTAAGATTTGTTAACAGATTTCCGGTTTGTCAACGCTGATTTATTAAAATAGTTATTAAAGACCCCAAAATTGGTATATGATTTGCAATGTATAAAATCTACTTATAGTAAGTTAATTTTTAAGATTGTGCATATTGAAAAAGCAAAATCATGATCCGTCCTAAATTCAAAATTGTCGGGGTCTGCGAGACAAATTAGGAAAAATCGGTAGATCGAAGAAATTTGACGCCGTCTGAGGTAGAGCTGGATTATCTTTATAATTCCAATGCGATGCCCTGACCTAAGCAACCCTTCTTAGGTACTCTAACTCGATGTTTAAGCTTCTATCTAGATAATCTAGAAGTTAATTTGCTTTCATTTGAACTTTTATCTGAATGTATTTGTTATTTAGCAAACTAAAAGTAATTTAGTGAACTAAATATTATAATCGGTAGATAGATTGTAAATAAGGTAGTCGATGTAAGCATACACTTAAGTACTGGAGGATAAATATCAAGACCACGGCGATTCATAACGACATTTCGAGATACTTGGCGGCGGACAAATTTAATATTAAAACGATGACGATGGCAATCCGTAACTCTTCACATTGATACACGCGTCCAAGAATGCATCGTGCGCACGCATAGTTATAATTATTGTATTGTATACCACCATAGTAATTGGGGCAAGTATTGCATAACATGTAGATAGGAACATAATGATTAAATAGGCAACAATGTGTGCGTTTCGATGGAAATTGTCACAATGACAGTTGATGTACACGAACGATACGATCTCGGAAGATTATCAAAGGCAGAAAATATTATTCAGATGGATAGAGATGAGTCGAAACGTGTGTATCAGCTGTTCGCGCGCACTTCAGGGCCTAAAACTTTAACCTGTGATAACGCCGGTGCCATTTTAAACACTAGGGTGGACGCACGCATCGGCAATAACATCAGATGCGCGCGCGACGTTCCTTTCCAACCAAGGAACGCGTTTACGATTTGTACAAACTGACGCAAGAATCGGGTTAAAATGGAACGTTTGCACAAAATCACCTGACGTTTATAGAGTATTCAATTCGATTGATGGAGTATAAATATACTAATGAAGTTACTTACGAACTTTCCTAAGGTTAAACAGCTAAGGCAATCTTAATTGTCATTTCCAATATGGTATTACAGTTCCAGAATGTAATTCTATTTTGGAATATTCTATGATATATGTTCGTCTTTCATAATATTTATACGTTCTTACGACAATCAATTTAGATAATTGCTCTTTTACTTCGACAATTACTTTGTATAATAGACGAAGTTTAATGCAAATGATATCTGTTTCTATTGATTCACACGCAGTAAGTTCCTCGTTTTAAGATGGAAGCGCATAAATAAAAGATAGGCAAAATATAATATCAAAATAAGATTTTTTTTATATACAGCTATGAGTTCTGAGAAAAAAAATAACTGTTATGGCGCATATTATTGTGCATTGCAAGTCTTTTAAATGAATAATATAAAGTAATACTTGACATGTTTTAATTTAAATCTTTCCATCTTTATTATATAATGATAACTCACACTCATGGATTATCCATTATCCAGCATTAACTAATAGCTCATATTGGTTGACGTTGAGTGAGTGTGGCATTTAATTCAATATCAATAATCCAATTGAGCTTGCCTAAACAATTAACCTATCATCATACCGAAAGTAAAATCGGTGCTTTGAAATCCAAGGCCTTGCAACATTTGCGTCAGTTTGTACAAAATATTTCAGGGAAAGTGTGGTTAAGTGGCCCCGAAATTAGTTTATAAGTAGGTACATAGAAATAATAATATATATACCTAATGGATTAAGACCGTTTCATATTACGAAAACTTTATATCTAACCAGAGGAAATCTATCGTTTCAAAATCATCTTGCTTGTAGCAAATGTCTTTACAATACATGTTTCCCATGACACACAAACTGGTGAAAAATTGAAATGTGGCACATACATATACACTGATGTTATTACACGAACTGATAATATTATATCCCAGTATAGTACTGTAAGCAGTATTACCAAAGTAAAATAAGACTAGTAAGTTAGCTAAGGCCGCTCGGCGAGTTAATTGCCTATTCTTGCAATGATGCATAGGGTCGTCACTTTTATTTTAACTTAAATATTTTTTGCGTATTATGACAGCACTAGGTTTTTAATAATGTAATATAATGAAATGGTGTACCAATTCGGCTGAGTTCTTTGTTAAAAACGGTCACACAGCTTTAAAAACATGTCTTTCACATGTGATTTACACGAAGTGTGTGCTATTTCAAAAAGTTTTAGTTTGAGAAATCTGATTTCAATTTTCTTTTGCGCGGAGTATCAGCAGAAAGCGATGTGGAAGTTTGTACAGATTTCGCGGCGCGCCGTTCTGCCCGTTTATATGAAAACGTAATACTGCATACTTTACTATACTGTCATTATATTAAGATCGATTTACACTTTCGCGATAGAACACAACATCTATGGGATTTCAAACTCAGCTGAATTGATGTCTTTCTAAATTATTTTAGATATTTAAATGTTTCACTTTCTTATAATCTACAAATTATAGTACCATTTGCTACCCACCCTGGGTGCAAAGGGAACTCATTTGATGGAACATATTTCATAATAAATATTAAGCGATGACCACCCTTTGGACTAAGCAACCCAAATAATAGAAAAGTCGTATCAGAAGGTGTAAATTGAATTGAAATGTATCTTACTAAATGTTACTAACATAATTTTAGTATTCTTTCAAAAAATATATTTCTTGTTTTGGAAACCTACCCCGAAACTGATCAAAGTTCCTAAGACTGTGAATACTAAATCTCGTTAACATATAAGTATCAATTTTGGTCATCATACCTTACAAACTGTTCTCTACACACACGGTTTGGGAGGTTTAGGGAAAGGGGAGGGGAGGATCAATTACATAAACAGGATTCACTAACATCTGAAAATCTGTCTACTTCGGAAGGCTTACCGACGGGTAAAATTGTTGAAGAGCCATCACCTTTCTCTCTTCCTCCCTTATTACTATTAAATGATCTATTTGCTCCTAAAATATATCAAGATGATTTATTTATAAATAGCCCCTTGGAGATATTGAAGTTTTCATAATATGATGTAAATCTTTATGAATATTGTCTATTTGAAAGTTCAATTTACATGTTTACAACTTATACTATTGGCTTTTAAACTAGATTTGTAAAAGTAGGTACTCGATGTTTCTACTTAGATTTACAATTAGATGACTGTTTCTAGGTTAAGATACCTTTTTGTTCTAAGTTTTAGTAGGAAGTGGATAATGAGTGGAAAAAAGCTCTGTTTACGCTTGCCTTAATTGGCCGGCCAGTCATGTTATATGTTTGGACGTAGTTTGACCATCGAATATGAAATGATGACGACCTGCATACAATTTGGCACTTACCTAAGATCTACTCGTAAATTTCTGTGAAATATAATTCCAAGTAGCTTCGGTAACCAAACTCAACACTCCTCTATGCTTGCCTTAACCAGCCGGCCAGAATGGAATCACAAGTGACCCGAAACCGTTCCACACAGTCTCTGTTACCGCATTAAATAGTCCTCTTATCTCTAAGCTTGGCATAACAGGCCGACTAGAATAAAATCACAAAAACATCGAGAGTTGAACTGGAATAGTACTTACCGAGAAATTCTTCTGATTGACTATGCTGTTCTCCTGGTGAAAGACTACCTCAGTGCTTACTTTAAACAGTCGGCAAGAATGGGGTCGCCAAAAACCTGTTGGACATAAGTATCCAGAGACTTGTCAAAAATAACTTGCATCTTCGCAAGATGGTAAATTGGAGCTACTTCTGTACTTGCCTTAACCAGCTGGACAGAGTATTGTAGGAGGGAATAGAATCTTACTGATCTGTTCATGTTGTTCATATGAATGTTGTTTCTGCGCTTGCTTTCATCAGCCAGCCAGAGTTTACTATCAACTTCAGTGAAATATCCTGAGTAATTCCTAGAAATTGCTCCCATAAATTTAATTGCTGTTCGATTTGGATGATAGTTCTGATGATAGTCACCTGGTAATTATCGCTTTATCCGCAAATGTCCTCTAACTACTAGAAGCTATAACAAGTTTTAGTTAACCAATCTTCGGTTTCCACGGTTCATTTTTCCAGAACTGTAAAATTTACTGTCTATTTGCTACTAAAGAACTAATCTGGAAGAATCGTATGATTTTCACCAAATGCTACCGCTTTATCAGCGTACCACTCAAAACAGTGTTTTACTGTGAGCCTCATACATAAGCTCAAAGTCGTTCAGGAGACGGCTATTCTTGGTATTTCCCTATGCCAAAGAATTCGTTAGGATGAAATCCATAGGAGAACGAAAGTTACCGACATAGCTCTCAGAATTAGTAAACTGAAGTGGCAACGGGCAGGCCACATTGTTCGTAGAACGGATAACCGATGCGACAGAAGAGTCCTCAAAAGTATAGGCTGCCTCCGACCATATAGACTGATGATCCGAAGAAGACGGCGGGTAACCGCTGGATTCAGATGGCTCAGCACCGGTCCGAGTGTCAAGTCCGACTTTCAAGAGCTGCTTCATTAATTGTTTCCAATCCAATCTACGATATTACAACAGGAAAATACAACTGACGTTTTTATTTCAACTATAATTCAAACAATTTAGAGCTCTTTTAAACATTTGTATGTATTGTATATTATATTAGTTTGTATTTAAAGATGCGCGAGATATTTCTGTATTCGACTTATGTCTATGTTCTAGTGAGTTCGCTATCTTATATCTGATTTAGATTGATTTGATTGTTTTTTTTTTTAATTTTGTGAACTGCTAGTAGATACATTTGTAATGAAGGCGTGGCGTATGCTTTTCTTTGAACATCATTTTGAATTTTATACTAGACTTCGTTTTGACGTGCTAACCTCTTAAAAATCGATGAACGCTGGCTGCACACACACCATTATTTTCGTAAATTTATTAAATGCGACATTTATCATGGAAAATTTGGAGGAACCGTGAAGCTAACTAAAAATCATTTGAATCAATACATACCTAAAGTTGATACAAAATATTTCTTTAGTAATTAACAGCCTTTTAGTACACGCTACTAGATTGGTAGTTAGATGTCACACGTTAAAAATGTTTGGAGATTAAAAAAATGTATATTTGCAGTTTTTGGTTGGAAAAAATACTTCATAGGTGCTTATAATGTATACATAAATTATGTGTCTATGTTTATGTATACATTATGATGTATGATTATGCACCCATTATGTGTCTATGAAATTAAATTAAAAAAAGTTAAATTTTTACATAATAACGGTAGATTATAGAAAGTTATCCTTTCCTATTTAAATTGTATGTCTAAATTCCCACTCATGAAAAGCAACCGGTAAGGGACGAAAGGCTTGTGTGAAATCCATCAAAATACATATGTAATATTTTTATTTAAATTGATTCAAAGAAAAGGCATGCCATAATAGTTTATCAGTCGTGATTATATGTTCCAAATTAAGTAGGTATATAACTACTGCATTTATATTATTAGATTTTCGAGTATTAAATGTTATAATAGGTATGTATTTACTTTTAAGGTCAATACCCACATCTATTACCATATATACTGGTCACAAAAATTAAGGGATATAAAAAAAAATGTTGGGCGATCTCAACGAGCTGTAACTCTGAGGAAAATTATCGTATAGCAAAAAGAAAATTGCTGACGATAACATTTTTTAAAGCCCGTAGATTATTTTATAGACGAGAAAAAAAGGTATTTGTTTTTTTAGTTTCGTTTTCGGTGTAGTTAGGATTTCTCCAGACCACAATTTACATGATAAAAAAATTCATGATCATATCTAAAATCTAGACACAATTTACATTTGTTTGCTTTACGAAAATTCTTAAATATTTTTAAATCCCTTAATTTTTGTATTTAACTTATAATAACAATATCATCGTTATAAACAATACTATAACACACACAAAAAGAAAAATACATAATGTGACTGTGTGTCAATACAAGTATACACATATACAAGTGGTCACTTACCAATTTTACCATCAAATAAAAAATAATTTAAGTGGGAAAGTGTGTACTGGCCTTAAAAAGTAAATTGTTAATTCTAACTGTTATTGGTGTCTATACTTAACCAGGGGCCGGGAAAGCTTGCCACCTTTCCCTTATTATTGTAAGTGCATGAATAAAAAAGCTTTGTGGAAATTTCGTGTTTTCTTTAGAATCCCCAATGTTCCATTACATATACACTATTAAACTACATAAAAAGAAGTATATATATCAAAATCTGCAGATGCTACACCTAAATACCTGATTGTAACAATACACATATATTACCAAATAAAATTCAGTATTTTAAAAATACAATATGGATTTGAATTTTTAGAATAACATAGATATTACACCAAAGACTCATAATTACAATGAAATACACAGACAAAGACACACAAACAAAACAGACAAAACAAACTAGCAGATACCTTAGCCAGTGAATTAGGTTAGTTATTCAATGTGTAATGTTGCCAGCATTCTGGGTTCTGGCAACTCATCCATTAGCTAGTTTTTTGAGCACAGCTTTTTATACATAATTGGCTAATTCTTGATACAACGGTAATGAATATCCTATTTGTTTATCAAGAGCGTAAGCTATCTGTGTGCCAAATTCGACCAGTACTTTTTGCGTGAACGAGTATCAAATACTCATCCTAACAAACTTTCGCATTTATTATATCACTAAGATTTGACAAACTATTTTTAACATATAACTTTTCTCAATTCCATATAATTGATAAATTGATTCATTAATTTTCTTGTATTATCTATTTAATGATTTTGCAGACAAAAAGTACATATCTCATTCTAATGCAAGTATTCTTTATAATAGTGAATAGAATAAATGTCAAATACACACATAAAATTATCATAGGTTTCCAAAATCAAACACATTATTGAACTAAAACATTTATTGAGCCTAATGACTAGTCTATCACAATCATCATATACCTACATACTTAGTATGCCTGCCGACAGCCAAAACTTGATTATTGGCTTTGTTTCTTACTTCTACCTCCAAGAATGCTATTTTCTTTCCTACTTTCCTTGTGAAGGCTTCCACTTCTACATTGTCACCTTCTCTTGCTGCACTGAAGTAGCTGAAAATAAATTGAAAGATGATAATTATCACAAAATAAATTGTAAGGTACCAGTAAATTAAAAAAGTTATAGGTGCTAAAAGTTAAATCAATTTGTAGGTGAAAATTTCTAAAAATGAACTATCACTGCTTTACGGTGAAGCGAATGTAAAGAAATCTACACACCAGAATTCTCATCAGAAAGGTTTTCAAAAGTATGTGAAGTCTACCTTTTTACAACCTACAACTCTGTCCTTTAGAGAGACCCATACCCAGCATTAGGGCAATAATAGGCTGAAAATCTATATTTGATTCATAGTAATACTACTGAACTAGGACCAGAGCTGCTACCGATAGCGTGCAATGGAAGCAGTAGGAGGAGGCCTATGTAAGAAGACACACCAAACTGAGGGACATTTTATAATAAAAAACCATGCACAATATCACAGTTCAAAAATTGACAGTTTGGAATGAAGGGCTATGTATTATTTATAATAGTACCAATATAATAGTTACCTCACGCTCAGATCAATAGAAACTCCTCTGGTTTCAACATTATCATTAGCAGTCAGTGCATATGTGGAGACAGCATCAACCAGATGGGCAATGAAGCCGCCATGAAGCGTTCCTCGTTGGTTGAGATGCTCCGGTCCAACTTGGAACTCGGTTACCAGCCTGCCTTTATCACAACATACTACCTTTACCTAGAAATAAACAAAAAGAAAAAATTTTAGAATATGGTGGAAGCAGTATAGTAGACTTGCCCACCTGATGGTAAGTGCCTACTGCCACCCATGGACATCTGTAAGCAACCTTAAGAAAGATCAAAGTCTCACCTAAGGTTAGCCACAAATGCGTTTTTACCCCTGAGGTCTAAGATGGAATGCCTCAGAAAAGTATGTCTCCCTTACCACTATCATTCGGACCAGAACACAGCAGCGCATAACACTGCTGTTATAAGGCGTGGTGTGGCGGTGGTGCCACCGGAGTTGAACCACAAAGAGCTCTTTCACCTTCAAATTACTGGGGAGGTACCACTGCCACACCTATTTCTAGCATGAGACAGTTCTTATGAGGTTACCAACCGACTTATATATGGGGCAACCATCTTAAGATCTCAACATCCTTGAGAGTAACAACGCGTTTGATCAACTTCAGATAGAATTCCAGATTTACAGATTTCCATAAGTGACAGTAATGACTTACCATCACATGGACTGCATGCTCATTTTAATAGTATTCTCTCAAAATTTTAATCCTAGCCTATTCACCTGTGAGGAGTAGAACACCACTGTCTGCAATGTGGTATAATGAGTCTCCTCCACAACTATGTCTATAAAGCAGTTTGCATGTTTTATATGAGGCGACCAGTACACCATGGGAGAAGCAAAACACTTAAGATTAACTTAAGATAGAAGCCCCGTTCAATATGAAGTTGCTTTCAGATGTCCATGGGCAGAATCCATTTACCATCAGGTGGACTGCTTGAATTTGTTAGTTTGATATTATAAAAAGAACTTAAATTATTACCAACTTCTAACTACATACCTATTACCTATTGAGGGTACTTAAATATTATTCTCATTACAGTATATATGTGTAGTTATTACAATATGTTACAATCCTTTCTGTTTATATGTAGACAAGTCAAAATAATCAGTTTGTGCATTTCCTATTACAAAGTTAAACTGCTGTTCTCTGCTGTGGATGCCAACTTAGTCTTTATGGGTAGCAATATGATTAAACCTATCTCGGAATTATGATGTCCATGACAAATGCCACTTATCATCAGTTAGAGTGCATGCTTGTTTGCTACCTCTATAGTAAAATGAACGTTTGTATTAAAATATTAATCCAAGGTTTAATTGCATATTCGTTACTGAATTGTTACTCTGTTTTAAATTAATTATATTAAGTGTTAATGTATTTTATACTTGTAAAATAGGCTTTTGAGCACTAGATTTTAATAAGTGTAGTTTCATATTCTAGGTTTATCATCATATATTATTTTATGTAATTTGTTATGACATTACCTTACGAAGGTTGTGGTCGAAACATTTTGTGCTGGCTATCGTTTTAGTGAACAGTTCGGCCACTTTTGCAGCTTTTGAGCTCATTTTGAACACACTTGCACTTATTATTTAATTTTTATCTGTGATATTTATTTTGTTAAATCCATTTCGCGTGATTTTTTATTTGGTTTGTTTTGCCCTTGTTCAGTCTCAGATGTCACAATGACATGCGTTCTTATGTCAAATGTCTAACATTCTGAATCAAAAATAATATTGAAAGTCAATATCTTGACAGGATTAAAAAGACAAATAGGTAAAAACATTTTTAAATACCTAACATCTTGACAGTAAATCATTCCATTTTAGCAAGGTGTAATACAGAAAACGGTCATTTAACTAAAATCTATCTGTAGTTAATATCAAAGCCCCCATTGGACTTATGGGGGCTTCTAAGTGAAAAAGAGGAAATAATAGAAATATGCTTTAGCTATAGATATAGTTACCTTGAAGATTTTTAAAATAAATATCCACTGTTGTACTGGAGTACGTATTTAGAATTACATTTTAAAAAAATCTTAAATTGGATAAAATTAAAGAAAATTTAATTCGGCCTCGAAATTTGTGCGATTTTATTAATGACGCTTAAATTTTAAATGTTTCGTGGCTTTCGAAAAATGCCTCAGACTCTCTTACTTCATGGAATAATATTAAAAGTATTCTAATTACTCCGATCATGGGTTGGTTGGTACAGGGAAATATATTTTTACCAGTACTCCATCCAGTATTCAAATTCCAATGAAAAAGAAATCTTTAGGAAGCTCTACTACACTTTTTATATAAGACGCCTGATGAATAATTTACTGTAAAATTCATTTGACATCAGATTGCTTCTTAAAAGTTAAAATGTGATAGACGATTCACTATTATTAATTGACATTAATAAGTACTAAGGAGCTACGCGAAAGTCAGGTTTTCTAATCATCAACATTATTTAGTTATTTAGTTCTACATATTTATTCTATCCGTTATTAACGTTTACTGGTCTCGTGTGCTTTAAATTTATTTAAGCAAAATGATTCACACATCTTGTATTGATCATATATAAAAGGAATGACTACCTGATGGTATCTAGGTATATAGTATCTAACGTATCTATTATACACAATCCCTATACCTATATTTCATCCTTTTGCTATGTTAGATTGGATTTAGTCGAGATCTATAAACTGAAATGAAGACCAGTTCTCAATGCATACAGATATTCGATATTGATATTCAGATGCCTTATGAGATTGCAATCTGCACAAAGGAAGGTAGAGTATTGAAACTTAATCTGTTGCAGGGATTACGTGTCTGTTAATGACGCTGTCTATCAGGATCTAAGCAACATGTAAGAGCTTGAATATAATATGTTCTGTTTGTACAAATATATATACTGGTATTTGTATAATAGGACGTTATATCATACACTCATGACATGAATATGCACTCAAGAACATCCTGTAAAAAAATGATGTCTCGCAGCTCAGTTTTTTCATTCATTCATTCATTTAAAACGTAAAAGATTTGTTATATTGATATGATAATAACTTACGTAATAACTTAAGACAGAAGGTCCCTTAAGTAGGGACTAAATAAATTTACCGACTTGGTATTACAAGGATCTCACAACTTTTTATGGTAGAAAAACTGAGCTGCGAGACTTGTTTTTTTTTTCAGTTTGTTTTTGATGGCATCTCACATCTTTTTGTAGAGTACTACTTTTTTCCTTTTTATCCTTCTAGAATGTCAATAACGATTTTTCTTAAAGCCTCTGTCTTATGATTTTTTCTTATTTTCATAGGTAGTCTTCCTATTTATTTTCCGGTACTACTTCTTGAGCTTCAGCTACAGTTTGTCTCAAAGCCTTGTCTCTATGTGTTTTTCTCGGAGGTTTTAGTTATCTGCATGAATAACTTTGTAATCCCATATAAATGTATAGGATTACAAAGTTATTTACGTAGTTGGTGTATCTAGAAAACTGGACAGAAATAATGAAATTTTTAGGTTTTCCCTTGACTTAGACACTAAACACTAATTATATTTTAAGTTTGGAGTTTCCGTGTCTGCTAGATATGCCGAGGACTTTTGATTATCGGTTTGTCAGTCAGTCAGTCAGTGAGTGACAAAATTAGGAAAGATTGACAAGTTACAATTCTTAAACTACTACCTCAAATTGAATGAAATTTTAAATATACCGTTATTACACAATGCCTGCTTAGTAAATGAAAATTTAGGCTTCTTGTTTTATCCACAACGAAGTTATAGGGGGTTCGAAAAGGGCCTGAATTGCTTCGAGAAAAGGATGGTAACGGCCGTGTTGCTTTTTTGTTCGACTTGGCTAGATACACGAAGTAGGTTAGGATTCTTAATTAAAGTAAATCATCTTTAGGAGTGTCATGAAAGGAAAAATTATTAGCGTTACGATTATTGTTCCGGATGCGGTAACAATGAGACATTACGACAATAATATTTAAATATTATTTTTATAAATATGATGCGTATCAATAATTTTGTTATATATTTTGTTTTTGTAAAAATGTCACTTATAGCATGTGTACACACCAACACAATTTTTATATATCATAAATTAACAAGCGGTGAGGTTAGAACACTGTGCTTTGTGAAGAGAAAATGGAATGCAAATCCTACAAGTAATCCTGAGCAACAATCACATTTCCATTAGGAGTTCTGTGCTGAACATAAGCTCACTTTAACACTCATTATATGTGTACCGTGGGCAGCGACGTAGATTTTAATGACCTAGGTAGTAGTAGATAAAGTTAAGAGAAATTAAGCAAATAGGTAATCAATAGTCGGTATTTGTTGACGGGTTACGCTAATACTCGTAACCAAATAATAGGTACACTACTACTATCTTACTAGCTGAAGTACCCGTGCTTCGCTAAGTGTCAAAAAAATAGATTTAACGCAAATCGAATCGAATATCGAATAATGCGACGAATAATTCGAAATAATTTGAATAGTTTGAAAGATTTCGAATTTATCGGGAACTTTCGTATAATTCGTAAATGCGAGTTATTCGATTCGAGTTTCGAATCGAATATTAATATTCGATTTGGAACGAATAGTTCGTCAGTTCGAATTATTCGCACACCACTAGTTTTACTCGCTAACCTTAATTAATAAGGGCCTTTCTGATAGAAAATTAATTGTTAACCTCGTAATGTATATGCCATCAAAAATTTGCTTATTTTTAGTTTATCTTTGTTAAAGTCTGAAACTAAAGGGTGTAGTGACGTCTCTAAAATAGTCGCCATATTTAAATAGTGTAAAATATCTAAATCAAAAATAGCTTATAGACTGACCAGTTAAATAAGCTACATCCGTGAAACTTTTCATGTAAATCGGACGAGTTGTTGTTGCGTGATTGAGTAATACACAGACACACGGTCACATATCATTTCATTTTTATATATTTGTATAGATAGATAAAGATATAGAGTACCTTGGAATCTCGATTGACAATTAATAAATGGTCATTGCCAGCTGATGTGTACAATACTAATTGATATGTTGATAATAAGATTACGTAGCCACTACATTTAATAGGCAAACCTATGATATAAGTACTTGAGTATTATTGTCTAAATAAATTACCATAGTAGCATCTAAATTACCATATAGCAGTAGTAAGCATCGTTTTAATTCAAAGAGTATGGGAGATTCTCTTGGGAGAGACGCCTATTCAAGGTAGGGTTGTCATCCGTCCGGGTTTCCCCGGATTTGTCCTAGTTTAGAAGGCATCCGGGGAATGTCCGGGCGGGATTTTACTTGTAGTCCGGTATGTAAGAAGACTGCTAATAGTTCATTAAAACTTTAATATTTTTATTTTCAAATTGTATAACAGTAAATAAAAGTTAGTTTTTTACTATATAACCATATTTTATTCTACTGAGTAACCTAGAATAACTAATTGATCAAACGTCCAGGTAACCTCCAAAATCCGGGGTATTCGCGTTTCTCGTCCCGGCTCACAGATTTTTCACATAGCAAGCCTAATTCAAGGTGTTTTGAGATTTCAAGAGTGGCAACCTATCTATGGTTATCATGTGTCCACAAAATAATCATTGTTTATATTTCCGTACAACATCTATACACATTGCAAGGTATGCCCGAAAACGAGAATATAACTGTGAAAATGTGGAACTCTGCAATGTATGAGAAAAGACATTAACAATTATTGTTTTGAATAGACAACATTAACTCGAAGTACGGGCATAGGTAGCACTCTAATTCTATCTGGATTTGATTAGACATGTTGATGACCAGCAGTGGCCATTTACCCTTAAGAAGACTTAAACCCTTATTTGCCTGCCTTTTCGCGGAACAAACCCGTAAACAACTAGGCTTGTGCGTCGTAAACATATAACAATAGTATATATTTATCTTTAAAGCGATAGTTATTTTTAATACTCACATCATTGAATCTGAGCCTGCAGTATGAGTCAGAAACTATATAAGTATGAAGTAGAGTAGGTATATAGGGCAGGCATAGTCAACCCGTCGACCGCGGCGATAATCAGGGAGACACGAAACATTCGTTTCAAGTGTCATTTCATATTTTTAGTGTAATTCAGCTTATTTCACGTGGTCTTATTGGACACACACTTATTGTTCGCTCAGCGCTCAACTTTGATCGCTCGGCCATAGTTTCGAGCTAACCCAAGGCCAGCCAAGGTAAATCCAGTCGCCAAGCCAAGGTAAAGATCAACAACAATCGCTAGACTTTTGAAAAATAATTAGGGCTTGGCGACTTATTTTTCGCTGATTTTAATTTCTTGAGGAAGCAAAATAGATTTCCAATTGTATTGCAATTTTGCAACTAATAGATCTAAGGTGCAAAGTTGTCGACCATGTATAAGATATAGAGCATGTATAATACGAGAAAAATTAATTTCTATGAAGCCCAACGCCTCATAATAGACTCGCGTCTGGCTTTTTAATTACACGCCAACGTAATGTATACAACAAAATTGTGATGTGCGCTGTGTAAATGCTTTTATTTTGTTGAATTACTGGTTCACATAGTAACAAAATGTAATTGAAAATAATAACCGACGAGTAAACGCTATTATCACCATACTAGAATTGTACTCTACTTAGTAACTGATCTAAAAAGTTAGGCAACATTAGCCATAGTCGGGAGTTGGATGGGTGTACCGCTGGCTAAATGTTGCTCTTAATTTGAGCTTCTGGAGCGAGCAAGTTGTTTGGAAGGCGCTGTTACCTTTCAGTTCCATTTCATAACATCCAACACGGTTTGGCCACTACCCAAGTTGTAGAACCATTGAAGTTAGACCGGGGAGATGCCACCTATTTCTAGCGAGAAGCAATTTTTGCGTTTCAGTGAAAGAATATATTTGCACTCACTTATAAATGAGGCGACGATCATAGTCCTCGGGAGTAGCAACGCATGTAAGATCGACTTCAGCTAAATCGCCTGTTCTGTATAAAGTTGCTTACCGATGTACTTGGGTGGCAGAGACCACTTACCATCAGGTGGATTGCACGCTCATTTACTACGTCAGTTTCATAAAAAAAAATCCCACCTGTCTAAGAGATATCTTAAAAGTCATATGTAGTACTTTTTCCATCTCATTTCTCAAGCAGTATAAAAAAAAAATCATAAGATGTCATGATACTTTAATTAAGCAGGCGCTCCTTGCATAACTGATACTCGTTCACTAAAATACATATACATTAATCTATGTTTCAACCAAAAATACATATCAAACAATTAAAACACCATAGGTAGAAGATACAGCATTTTGTGAGAAAATCGTCAATGTATGGGCTAAGCTAATTTGTGTTGACAGTCTCTATGTTTAAAAAATGTATGCTCTCGTCTTTGACTTAGGTCTGTAACACTCCACTGATTCCATATATACGCCCAAATTATAATCTATGAAACTCGGCCTCTCAACCGAGGCTCCGAGGTTCGAAACCCAGACACAAACCACTGATTTCCTAAAATGATCTGTGTATTAGAAATTTATTATCACTGCTTTACGGTAAATGGAATCGTCATGAGCAAACTTGCACGCCTGAGAAAAAACAATAAGTTCTCAAAGGTGTGAAGTCTACCAACTCACTTGGCCAGCGCGGTGGACTATGGCCTAAAACTCTCTCATTCTGAGAGAAAACCCGTGCCCAGCAGTGAGACAATAATGGGTTGACGATATAATTTTACGTTAATATTATTATCATCCTGCAGGT
>MOOZ01000789.1:486011-497921 GCA_002930495.1 Cecropterus lyciades
TATTTATATAAATCTTGTGACAGGAAATTTCGCTTTTATATTTCTTATTCAGTCGTGAACCAAATGTTCTTGTCTTCTTTATTTGGAGACGTATTTTAAAAGGAAAATGGACTTTTATAAAAAACTGACGCGAAGTTTGTAAATACAAGTTTTTCAGCTCGATTTGTCCACATACGACATTTGCATGGAAGCTAATATATTGCGGCACTTTAGCATTTTTCAAAGCTCATTTTAAATTGAATGGGTTGTAAAGATAATTCATTAGGTATCATTTCATATGATTAAACTGATTTTAAACAGTCGGTGCCTAGAATTCCCACTCCACCTAGAGTTCCTACTCCACGCGTCCACCAAAGGGGGGCTTTACGGGAGTAAAGCCCCCCTTTGGTGGACGCGTATCCTACAGAACTAATAAAATAGTATTTCCACATTGTGAGACATCGATAGTATCGAAACTATCGACTATAAATTCGATATTATTGTTATCGGTCAGCAATTTATAGTCTATCGCTAAACTGGATATTTGTCTGTTGACCGGCAACACTATTAGTGTTGCTATAATACGCAATTATATGCTCTAAAATTAATTAATATCATAATTCCTACATTTTTTAGCCTATTTTTGACAGATCCGCGCTGAGTTGATTACATGTGGATCCTGATTATTACATCTATTCATTTATCTCACTTTAGCTGCATAAATATTATAAATTCTGAATTCGATTCTAACAAAGCCCGTAGATTTTACTCGGTTACAGTACAGTACTTTTTCTCTCCTTTGCCAACCCGTTTTGTATAATTATCTATAATATCCATAATACTAGTATAATAATCTAATTACGATCTCCGGGTTCTTTTCAAACACTCGTTATCATAAAACCTACTAATTAATCCTGTTTTATTTTGAACCATGGCAAGCAAAAACGGCTAGTGGTTTCTCATTTACTCAACCATTAAAGGCAAATAAATGTAGCTTCTAAACTGAAATCACAAGAGAATGTCACATTGCAAACACCCTTTGTTATTCGTAGCTTGAAGGCAGATTTGGAAAGCACGGGGAAATGTAATTCATTAAGGATGCCCTTTTATTCATAACAACACTGTGTTAGCTATATGGGCTTTAAAAGTACTTTGGAAATGTTACAAATAATAACAGGCGAATGCGCTAGACGAGGGTAATGTAATTCCAGTGTGTGTATTTACTCATATGGTCCGCAGTACAGCCCAAACAACCTAGTCGGATTTTAACCTATAAGATATTGTATCTAACAATATCTTCCTCTCAATTGTGGGAGTAGGAAACTTTTTTATATCATCATAATATTGATATCAAATGAAGGCTATTGACTGAACAAAGAAAAAATATAGGTCACATGACTTCTATGTTAATAATTTGACACAAACTACGAAAAAACAGTAAAATACACAAATATTATAAACACCAAAAAAATTGAATGCTTAAATTAAATTAACTTTAAGCAGTCGAATTTATGTTTTTATAATAATTGATTTAACAGAAGTAGAAAACAAGCATGCAGTCCACTTGATGAATATTGGTCAGAGATGGGGATTAACATCTGAAAACAATCTTGCAAAGAATTGAAGTCCTACTTGAGGTTAGCTACAAATACGTAGATAATTCTAAGTATTCGGTTAGTGCGAATTCTACAAGTGTCTCTTCTTTGACCTAAGAATAACAAGTAAATAATACACTTTCTTCACTTACAGCTCACTCTTGGATGTGAAGTGAAATTGAATTGAAGTATTTTTTTATATAGTGTGGAAGTAGCAAACGAGCATGCAGCCACCTGATAGTAAGTGGCTACTGCCGCCTATGGACATCAGTAATCAAGCCTAAGTAAGATCAAAGTCTCACCTAGGTTAGCCACAGATGCGTTGCTACTCCTGAGGACTAAAAAGGAATGCCTCGAAAAAGAATGTCTCCCTTACCCTTCAGACCAGAACACAACAGCGTATAACACTGCTATTATTAGGTAGAAATAGGTGGGGCGGTGGTGCTTCCGGAGTCGAACCACAAAGAGTTCTACCACCTTACACAAGTAAATGTAAGTACATTAAGCAAAGCAACAGTACACAGTACAATTTTTTTCTTTGTAACGATTCTATGGAACTATAAGTAGGTATAAGCTACACTTTTAATGTTATAATTATTGAAAGTCAATTTTGAAACTGACAATTACTAAATGGCGGACAATATTTGAAACAAAGTAGTAAGTACTATCTGTCCGTGCTAAGTTTGCCGGTCAAAGGAATGCGCGTCTCCTCTCACTATCAACTAAGCACCTCTCAGTGAAATGGACGTAAAAGTACCGAAGGCAACGTCATCGTCGTAAACGCGTGGAATTGTAACTTTTGCTACAACTTAATATTGCGATATTTGTTGGTTTTATTTTCCGTATTAGAACTGTGTAAAGAAAAGATTTTTCGAAGTGATTGTGGTTATATGGAGTTAAAGATTGTAATTTTTTAAATGAAAAAAAATCCTATTCATTCATGATATCGTAATATGTGAAAAAAGGTATTTAATTTCATGGATTTTTACAATAAAAATGTATCTAATCCGTAACATCAAATATATATATATATTGTAGCGCGATCCATCATAATCTATGGTTTTAGTTTATCTGTGGACGTTTTAAAAATTCGCGCGTAACGGCGGCCAATCGCAACGCTCCCAGCCCACGCGCTTAATCGCGCGCCCGCGTCTCGCACCTCACTCCCTTCCTTTCTCTCTCGACTGGTTCTTCGTGTTATTCGTGTACGCTCTAATATAAGATTTCGAAAAAAATAAAGGATTTTGAAGCCGAACCTCTACCATATTTATATATGTATATATATATAACTTGTTTTTGCTAAATCTACCATATGAATGACGTCATGTAGACAGCGGCAAACTTAGCGCGAACGGGTAGTAATATGTATTTTTTTTTCATTGAAGTAGTAAACGATAAGATTGTAACGGAGGCCATCTTAGCGGAGGCGGGGTCGGATGCGGAGTTTATTGGAGGCGGAGGCGGAGGTGAACTTTACATAGTACAGTTTTTATAAAAAGTCAAATAATTACTAATAATCATAATGAAGAAGAGGAAAATTATATTCAAGAACAACAACTATGCGGATTTATCGCTTCCCGTGCCAGCTATCACTAAATAATTGTTATATAAGTACTAAACTTGATGGCGCCGATAAGTAAGTGCGAAATATAGGAGAAAAAACTTTATATTTCATGTGATATCTAAAGAGATATCACATCAAATACAAAGTTTTAACAATAAATGTATTCATCTAGTTGCAACATGTAGCAGAGCGGCTGCGTCGCCTAGCGTCTCTCCTTGCGCGTTGTACGTCAAGATCAACGTAAATAAGCCTCGGTTATCACTCCGCATAAATTTCACGGAGGCGGATGCGGAAGCGGAGGTTAAATTTTTTGCGGATGTTCCGCAGTATCGGCGGCGGAGTTCCGTTTCAACCCTAGTAAACGACCCCATGTAGCATGTAGTACATCCCATGATAAGTGATCACCAACCCATGGACATCTGTAAGCAACTTCGAATAGAACAGGGTTTCTATCCGAAGGCAATCACAGATGCATTGCTACTCCCGAAGGCTGAGATGGTTGCTTGATATGAAAGTGATTTGGTTATTTTAAATATCAAAATAATGATGTTTTACATAAATCGACATACTATAAATATATACATACTATAAATCGATATACATAGGTACTTATTTGCAGAAATCACGGGACATATGAGCACTGAGCTGGAATTGTTTATTTACCTCGGTATTTATTTGCATAGCGGATAACTAAACAGCAAAGGCTTTGAATTGCGGGAACACGCAATGGACGTTAGAATGATTATTTGCTCAAGTCAAACAGACATGGCTTTTGATAGCCAATCGACTGACATCGATCGACTGGCACACAGTGTTCAACATCGTCATAAATATCTTATTTATTTAGGGGTATCGCCTGTATTTGCCTTTATAACCGCAGGCAAAATGCGCGGCATATTTCGGGATGCGACAAAATTTTCAAATAAGTATTTTATATAATGTTAAACATTCAACATTATGATCTTCCTATAAGAATATATATTTCCCACAGGGAGACCATTCTAACTCAACACACAATTGTGGTGGTACAATTGAGGAGGAGATATTTTTTTAATTGGAGCATTTTTCCTTCGCCACACCTATTTCGCTGGCCTGTTCCTAGAACAATGGCCAATTTGTTTCATCCCGAGAAATTAGACCTCACGCTACGCAATCACCTATTAATTACCTATTATTTCCTGACGCTAGCTATGATAATTCATATTTTAATTTTAGTTTTCTTTCATAACATTAAAGTAACAAACGAGCCGAAAAATATGACGAATTCCATAAGAACATAGAACGGGTTCAATGCATAGGCACTAGCCACTTATGAAGACTCAGACGGTCGCCGGTCGCCTCATATGTAAGGCATCCACATTCTTCTATCGAAATGCAAACACTAGTTCACGTTAGGGGGCGTCCATTCATTACGTAAGGTGATTGGCGATTCGAGATGTTGTGAGATTTATCTTGACTCCCTCCTCCTCCCCAACAAATTACACGTGAGAATATTCAAAAGTAAGACAGAAACATGTTTTATTGAATTTTATCTAGATTTCTCAAAATTATCAGCGGTTTTTTGAAGAAGAAATAAATACGTGGCATTAAACCGAAACCCACCCTGGTTTATTTTTA
This sequence comes from Cecropterus lyciades, assembly GCA_002930495.1. Lineage (NCBI taxonomy): Eukaryota > Metazoa > Arthropoda > Insecta > Lepidoptera > Hesperiidae > Cecropterus > Cecropterus lyciades. The sequence goes on from MOOZ01000789.1 coordinate 490,767, forward strand.
ACCATCGACACAAAAAGAGGGGTGTTATTAGTTTGATTGCCTGTCTGTGGAAACGTAGCTCCTAAACGGATGAACCGATTTGGAAGCGGTTTTTTTCGTTAGACAGAAGGTTTTCGGGTGCTGGTTCTTATACATATTTTATCAAAATCGGTTTAGCCATTTCCTAGGTATGGAGGGTGAAAGTGGTGATGAAAAATCAAATATTTTGAAATATTAACAAATCGGGTAATAAACGAAATTTACACATAGATATGTTTTATCAAAATCTATTCGGCAAGTTGCTAGATGGTAGTTAAAAGTGGAGAGGAATAATCAAATATTGTAAAACATACCCATGTGGGATTTCAATTTAAAATAGGGAGATTGCATTATCGTCACGTTCACAGGCTAAGGCAGATAGTCAATCAAATAAAAGGTCTGACTGAGTTAAGCGGTACCCCTCCACCGAGACGTTGTAGTACAATTTTAACGAGTAAATGTTATATTTTTATAATTAAAATATAAAGTAACTTGCTCGAATTTGATGCCTTGTCTATAGATATTATTTTTGACTTTTTAAATGTTTGCTCACTTATCTTTATAGCGTTGGGGGTTATTTAAATTTTAAATTTAATTTTATTACGTAGGATTTCGTAATATTCGAGCCCGAGTTAACTTACCTTGATTTACTTTAGTGGATTAAAATCTAAAAAAAAAAAACACATAATCTAGTGACTCTCACACAGTCATACTGGGTATTTCTTCAAGCTTCCTCCCAATACGAAATATTAAAACCGGCCAAGGGCGAGTCGGACTCGCGCACTGATTTTTCCGTACCATTATCAATAAAACGGCAGAAAATCCCGCTTGTTGAATGGGAGCCCCCCTTAAATATTGATTTATTATTTCTTTTTATAGTGAATATATGTATAACTAAATATTCCGTGAATATGTCAAGCGTTTACCTGTTATTAATTTCGAGCAAAAATCACGTTTGTTTTATGTGAGACCTCTTAAATATTTATTTTATTTTGTTTTGACGACCCGCGTGGCGGAGCGGTCACCATACCGGTCTGACACGCGATGGGTTCCGGGTTCGATTCCCGGCCAGATCAGACATCTGAATGACGATTTTAGATTTTGTTCTGGGTTTGGGTGTTTGTGTATTCACCTTTGTGTCCATGGTACCCACGAGACAGGAAAAAATCCTAGTTTTGGGGTATGAGTGTAGAAAGTGTTAGTTTGTTTTTTTTATTGTATTTGTTGTTATAGCGGCAATAGAAATACATCATATGTGTAAATTTCAATTATCTAGCTATCACAGTTCGTATGATACAGCTTGGTGACAGACAGACAGACAGACGGACAGCAATAGGGTTCTGTTTGTACCTTTTGGGTACGGAATCCTAAATAGGCAGAAGCACAATAACTCATCCCAACTCTATACACATTATATTATAACTTTATAATATGAGCGAACGAGAATCTATCTAATTAGCTCAAAGCTCTGAGCTCTGCAACACACGTCTACTCGTTCACAACGATAATGTTACGGAAGCTTAACATGAGCTTATACTCTTGAATACCTCGATTGTAACAACAACAATTTTAGAACATGTGCATATATGCATATTAATAGCTGTTACCGCATTACCGTTTAATACATTCTACGGGAAATGTACATTCTTGAAGTACAAGTCTATGTGAATTTGCAGGATATTGTAGTGTGTTATGTATGTACATAAATATTATCACGCATCCATAAGTTTAGTATAAACTATAATATTGCAAGATAAGTAGATACGTAAGGTAAGATAGCATATCCTCACGTAGAATATTAGTAAATAAGTTAGAATGTAAGAATATAGCATATACCCTGAAAAATACTCTGATATTGTAACAACCTAAGTAACCAGTAAAGACCTTATTCGTATACTTATACATACCTATAACGTTAACAATTATTTAGTTTAAATTAAATTTGGATTCGTATATAAATTGCCGTTCTGCAGTACTGGCCATTTTAAATCTCAATATTTTTTTCTTGGCTGATAATTCTAATTCCAATTTAATTTTATTTTAAAAACATGGAATTCTGTTTTCTAAAATCGTCATTAGTTTAATAGTTAGTGTTTTGTTTTCATCGCATTCGAACATTTTTGTCATCATGGATATGTTAAAAATTCGAGTAATAATGAAGTAGGTATGAGTACCCCTAGTCTCGGAGCGCTATGACATGGGGCTCTTCAAAAAAGGTGTGAAGAGAGCTCTCCTTCAAAGCCGGCGATGCATTGGCGACTCCCCTGGTGTTGCAAGTGTGACAGTGACTACTTTCCATTAGGTAGCCTGTCTGCCTTATCGTTAGGTTTAGCTATAAAAAAAAGTACCGTGGTCGTAACAAAGCGGCACAAGCGGCACGCAACATCAACGACGTTTACGGAGCGAACACTACAAACGAACGCACCACCCGTTATTGGTTTGCCCGCTTCTGTTCTGGAAATTTTGACCTGAAAAATTAACCCCGTGGTCATCCGAAAAGTTTGGTCGAGAATGACGAATTACACTTATCAAAACAAGTACACTTATCGAAAACACGCAATCACACTAAATGTTACGACAAACCATAAAATTTACTGTTTTATTAAAATCAAACCATATTTTGATATTATTGTATCCGGTCGTATATGCATACACTCTTATACGGAACCAAAAATTACGCAACGGTCCAGTTGCTTTCATTGGCCACACATGATAATATGTATACAGAGCAAAGATAATGTGGAATTTGAACTGGTTATTTATAACGAATACTGCTAATGGTTCCGTACAAAATTTAGTTGTTATAATATTGTAAAAAAATCAATCGAAGACTAAATTTCAAACACTACTACAATTTAACCAGGTGATAGAACCAGCAGGTTTGACGACCCGCGTAGTGGACCGGTTACCATACCGGTCTGACACGCAGTTCCTGGGTTCGATCCCCGGTCAGACAGGCATCTGAATGATGAGTTAAGATTTCTGTTCTGGGTCTGGGTGTTTGTGTATTCGTCTTTGTGTGTCCATGGCACCCACGATACAGGAGAAAATCCCAATATGGGGCTATGAGTGTAGAAAGCGTTTACTATAGTTTACTATAGAACCAGTGTATTTATAACGAATATTGCTATAGGTTCCGTACAAAATTTAATTGTCAAAATATTGTACAAGAGATAAAAATAAAAAACATTGGTGACTAATTCCCACATGAACACTTTTTAACACGGCTACAACACAATTTATAACACGAATACTTTTTAACACGTGGTAGAAGGAGTGTAGTTCGACCGGGGACCTCCCCAGTCGAACTACCTGCCAACGCCACTCCTATTCCTAGCGTGAAGCAACTCTTGCGTTTCAGTTTCAGGCGACCATCGTACGTCGGCCCCAGACCAGGTGGACCGATGGCCTAAAGAAGACAGCGGAGAACCGTTAGGTTCAGAAGGCACAGGATCGGTCGGAGTGGCCCCGTTTAGGGGAGGCCTATGTCCAACAGTGGACCTCGAAAGACTGATGGATGGACGGATCATCGTAGTCCTTGGGAGTAGCCACGCACTGTATGAAGTATCTATATGAAGTAATTTACAGTCCATGGGCGGTAGTCACAACTTACCATCAGGTGGACTGTATGCTAGTTTGTTACATCAATCTGAAAAAAAAAAATACAATTCTTATACATATACAAAGTGGTTACGTAACTTTTTACTATCCCTTTCGCTAGTTACCTATGAGTCACGAAACATCCACGTTGAGCTTTAAGTCCTTTAATTATTTTTTTCTCAAAGGCGAGTGAAGAACCTCTGAACCCTCTTATTCTGAAAGAAGACCCGTGCTCAGTAGTGAGACAATAATGGGTTAACGACTTTCTTATCACGGGACATACAACAGATAATGCAAAATAACGATAACTACTCCAAAAATCTGAGAACAATGAAGAACAGGAGATGAGTTCTGAAGCATTTACACCAAATATAAATCTAAATTCACCATTTAGACACATTAATGACCGAGGATTAAACATGTAGCTATCGTTATGCTCACTAGGACAGACAGACATAACTAAAAATATCACAGACAGCCTAACGACCTAATCATACGAAGGTTTCAAAAATGTCGACCGTGAACGATCTTTCTCGAGAAGACTTACGTAAGGAACCCTAAAAGTGAGAGGGATTGCTGGGCCACGCGGTGAACTTGGGCTGCGCCGGAAAGTCGGTTAGTAACTCTATGATTCGTGCTAAATGCCGATTACTTTAAATCGAATTACCAGTAAATTTAGGTAAGTTATATGAAAAAGATTGTATTTGCAATCCATACACGGTGAAACTTAATAATTAAGTGAAACTTAATAATAATAATAATAAAATATTTCTGAATATAAGGGTTATAAGGCATATGCTTTATCAAAAATCACAGCAGCCTATATTTGGACATCTTATTTCGCATATACCAAACTTATACAATTTTACTTAGTAAGCTGGTACTAAGTAAAATCGATAGCGTGATTCAGAAAGGGGACAACGCCATCTAGTTAGAATGCCGAAGATTACTTTCTCATTTTCGTTTAATCGATTTCGTTTTCAAAAATAATTGAAACGACACCTTTTCTATCAATTTAACTGAAAAAAAATCCGGCCAAGTGCGAGTCGGACTCGCAGACGAAGGGTTTTTGAAGAGAAATTTTGAAGAGAATATATTAAATAAAGTTGAACAGTTTTCCAAATACCAACATAAGTTTATTTTTTCATAGTGTTTGTATGTTGCTATATCTCAAAAACTGTCTACCGTATCTTGTTCAAACCAATTTTCGTTGAAAGTTTTCCTTGCTATCTACAACATGTGTTTAATCCAGATTTTTCACCAGTTTAAAAGTTAGAGGGGGGGGGACATTTACCGTTTTCGAAGGGCTTATCTCTCAAACAATCGACTTTGAGAAAAATGGGTTTAGAAACCTCAATGACATTTTTGAAAACTCTATAGACACCCCACACGTGTAGGTAAGATATTTTTTTTTTGTTTCAGTTTCATGTATGGGGAGCCCCGCTAAATTTAATATATATCTTTTTTATTTTCGTACATAATTCGGAAAGCGGCTTACAGTATACACTTACTTACCAAGTTTCAACTCAAATGATTTCCTGCTTAAGATTTTGTTGGATATGGACACTCTACAGTAATAATTAATTTCACTTCATATTCTCAGATGTATCATTATAAAAAAAATAGACCTAATTTATATAAAAGCGTAAAAATATTTGTCCCTCTAAAATGTAATTTATATGGTCACCCTACAGTAGAAATTAACTTCACCGCGGCCCACTCGGTGCATGTTGGTCTTGTTACTTATATATAATTGCATTGCGTACCGGTTGTGTCTATTTATGTAACCCTGGTATTTCGGACATCATAAGTGGTAATATTTATGATTCGTGTCTTTATTTATGTTTCTACGCATGAGAATTATCTTGTCTCAGTGACATAAATACATTTCTACTGTGGCTACTGTTGAGTTGTTTGAAAGGTGGTAGAAGGGGGTTCCCACCGCTATACCTATTTCTAGAACGAAACATTCTCGCGTTTTAACGTTAATATTAATAAAATAACGTTAATATAAAAAAATATAGGCGTAAGTTAAATATGAGGCGACCATGTTTCTCCTTACTACACGGTTGAGTACAGTTTTTATTTTTTTCATAAGATCGAAGTAGCAAACAAGCATTAAGTCCACCTGATGATACGTGGGTCCTGCCGCCCCTGGACATTCTAATCAATACCAGATAATACTGATCTTATCGTATCGCGTCTGTGGCCGTTCTCCGAAGATTGGCCACAGACTCGTTGCTGCTCCTAAAGACAAACTTGGAACGCCTCGGATAAGTATGTTTTCCTTACCACACCCTTCAGAGCATAACACAGCAGCGCTTTAGAAGGCTGAAATAATAAATTTTCATGGACTATAGCCGATTTTCAATGTTGTAATATTGATGAATCTCTCTTGGGATCTCAAAACTGTGGTGACAGTAACGCGATACTATGATATTAAATAGGGCTGTTTTTGATGAGATGCCTAGTCTTTTTGACGACCGTTGTGGTGCCGTAGTCACTATATCGGAGTGATTTGCAGCGGATATCGGGTTCGACTCCCGGCCAGACAAAAACTAAATGATTAATTTACTCCTCTATTCTGAGTCTGAGACTGTATATTCTAATTTTTGTGTCTGCGGTATGGACTCTCAAAAAGAAAGAAAAAATAAATAAAGCTTTTTTATTCTTGTTGTGAAGAGTAAAATTGAATCCACTGGATCCAACGGAATCCGAATACAACTGAATTCTACCTTTTGTTATTGGTCTTGTGTAGGGCATTCTAAGTTAGTCATGAAACAATCAGTGAATCGTCAAGAAAACAGACATTTTATTTACTTACGAATAAAATAACACGTCTTCTTGTTCAACAAGTTGTATAAGGCCGTGGTGTACATTATATATAATTGAGAAATTCATATTAAACTATTAACATTGTTTAAAATATTAAAACAAAAACCCGACTGCTTAAAACGATTTTTTCCTACATACGGATATATTTAATTCAACGCTTTATATGAGTTTTCGTCAAAATATATGTTTAGAATGGTCTACTAGCTTTCATTTGACACCCATATTGGTGTGCTAATAGCAAAAGTCGTCCCTTCCCCTCCTTTTACCCTATTTGCAGGCGTCAGTTTAGCCTATATGACTTTTCAAACTGAAATGATTCTAATGATATGTCATACGTCACATCAAGCCGTTTGGCCAAAGACATGGACATATATTCATACATACAAACGTATATTTATATGTATGAATATATGTCTGCATGTATTATATACTCGAAAAATATTATCCTTCTTCTGACGCAGTCGGGTACACATAACTCTCGTACATAATTAGAATATTGTACAACTAACTTGATATTTTATTGTACGTATATATATTATGTAGGGGAGAAGTGGTATGAAAGAGCCAGGTTTTGAAGAAGCCACTTGTATTATTACGATAGGTGATTGTTTTTGTAAGTGGCAACATTGATATTACGTCACCCACAAACATTTGTCAGTTCGCCGGGACCAACGGAGGTCGGTACATCGAGTCAAAGTTTTT
>MOOZ01000789.1:518584-533991 GCA_002930495.1 Cecropterus lyciades
GTATACCGTTTATATATATATATATATATAAACGGTATAAATATATATATATATATATATATTTATGTATATATATTTAAATATATCATTATGAAAAAAAAAACATCGTTTTATGCAGTCGGGTGTTTTGTTCTAATATTTTTAACAATGTTACTAGTTTTCTATTACTTATTAAAAAAGGTTGGAAATATGAACATGTATTTACAAGACCTTAGTATTAATCGCTCTCTTTTCTTGAAAATCCTAAAAGGAAACCTAAATGCAGGTAGTTAAGCAAACTATTTTTTTAAAGTTGTTGTACTACGAATTCACCTAGCAGTGGGCTTGGAATGGCCGAAAAGAAAATAAAAAAAGAAAAGAAAGAAAAAGAAAGAAACTCTTCGTCGTTTGATTCTAGAGGTTTTACTTACGTGTAGCAGTAAAACCTCTAGAATCAAACGACGCAACCGCAACCATATTGGCTTGCCGTAGTTCATTTCTACACAAGCGGTTTAGCAATAATCAGAAATGTCCAGAAATATTTTGTTTTTACTCTCAAGCGTAGTCGTAAGCGAAATTACATATAGTTGGAGAGAAGTGAGAAATAGTAGAACAGAAAACCAATAAACAAAGTCTTACCAAAATAAATTGTGAAACAAAAAAATAACATTGCCATAATAACGCATTCTTACACTAATGTTATTAAGCGAGAACAGGTGTGAATGCGTCCGGAGGTTCTATTTGTTCACCTGTTTAAAAAAGATTCTAACATCCTGAGAAGGTAATGGTACCTTTATAAATAGTAGAGGTAAACAAAATCCTAGTAGTGATACATAGAATAATACATAAGTGAGGCATCATCACAGTGCTTCCAGATCGTGATTGATATGAACTTACAGTGTTTCCTACTTATAAATGCTGCAAACAAAATAACAGTAAATTACATTTTAAAGTCTTGAAGGTAAAACGTCGACGAAAAAATCGTCATCTATTTTGACAAAAAAAAATGTCATTCCTCGGTCAAATTTCGAAATAAAATTTCACTGTAAATTGTAATGAACCTTTACAGTATACATTAAAAAGCTGTAAATACAGATCTACTCTAGTCTGAGTCTAGTCTGAGTCTAGTCTGAGTCTAGTCTGAGTCTAGTCTGAGTCTAGTCTGAGTCTAGTCTGAGTCTGATATAATCTAGTCTATATCAAACGCATATATCACATTCAAAAATAGACAAAGCCACGGGCTTAATAATGGTAAGCATGTATGTAATAAATTTTCCGAGAGATTATTTCCACCACTACGCTTCACTCCGGATTGTGGGTTTACGATATAACAATTTCAGTGCAGTAAAACCGAAGCTTATTATCCAGCAGTACTTTGATAAACCGGATATTTATCAGTACTTTGATAAATCAGATTATCAGTTACTTTGTTTAATATTACGTAGATTAATTGTATTAGACCTAAACTGAATATGTGTGTAACCGCAGAGGGCTTTGTGGTTTACAGCTATGAAATTACATTATAATTACAACTCTTGAATCTATACTTGTATTGGTTATTATTGTATAGTATATTTTATGAAATAGTAGAAAGAAATAAGTAGGTACTTAGTGTTAAGAAATGTAGTAAATCAATTTTATGTCACCTCATTATTTTTATGTTTGAAATAGCATGCAAACCACGTGATGGTAAGTGCTTCCTGTCACCGACAACAGCCTCCGTATAGAACTGGAGTTCTGTCTGACGACAATTAAAGATGCGTTGCTATTTTAACTAAAAGGTAATAAAAGGAAGGTAATCTTTTAAGCGCATGTACGAGTATGTTTTTTGATTACCTTCGCAAGAAAAGGTTTCTTAAAATTGTTTAAAATGCATGTCAATGTAGAACAGTCATATCGGGTAAAAGCAGTAATTTCGATATATTTCTGATCACTATAAAAAATATTAATTGTAGATACGTAGAGTTATTTATATGTCAGTTTGAACCTTTTTCACGCTCCCCTGTAAAACTCAGTTTTAACAAGTCATTTTACACGAAGAATGTTTCAATTTTGCTTTTTAGATTGACGACTCGCGTGGTGAAGCGAGTACAATGCCGGTGTGAAGTGCAGTGGGTTCCGAGTTCCACCCCGGCTAGGCTCACATCGGAATGATAAATTTTGATTTCTGTTCTAGATCGTGTTTATGTATTCGTCTTTGTGTGTGTCCATGGCACCCACGATACAGGAGAAAATCCTAGTGCAGAGCTATAAGTGTGGAAATTTCATTTAATAATTGTAAATAATTTACCTCCGTATTTGGTCATTGTGGAGGACCTTTGATATGATCACCAGGGGGCACTTATAGGTTCATGGCGAAATCGATATATAGGTTTCACCACGAGTCAATTTAGTAGCCTATTAATATTAGATTCCCGGGAGTGGTGCTATCAACCATCTAGTATTTAATTAAGGTCTGTTATTCTGATATAAGACGTCGCGGGGATTTCCTTTAGAAAGCTTAGCTTGGGGTGAATCGGGGTGATAGGGCAAGCTTTCGCTTGGGAATTATGAGGTTTGTGCATTAAATAAACACTAATTGCTTTCTAGTTTATCCATTTCTGCATTAACAAGCTTTATGTGCTGCTGTGTTCTGGGTTAGGAGGGTGTAGTAAGATAGAAATTTACTACTCACGGATAGCAACCTACTTATGCTAGACTTCAGGTAGGACTCAAATTAGTCGGTAACCGTCCCATCAACCAATAGCACGATTTTATTACGTTTCCTCAAAAACAATCATTGTTTATGGCGAAAAACGTAAACACGCATTTTTTTAAATATAATTTAGAAGTGGTGAACGAGCATGCTAGTCACCACTGACCTGAGGGTTAGGGGAGACTACCGTCCATGGACATGTGTTAGCAACTTCATATAGAACAGAGATTGTATCTCAAATCAATCACAAATGCGTTGCTACTCACGTGGCCTAAGTTGGTTGGCTCATATAAAAGAGAGCCGGCGACCACCTTCCGCGGAAACGCAAAAACTTCTTCACGCTAGAAATAGGTGTAGCGGTGGTACGTTAGTGGTCGAACCGTACTCGTTCTACCTTGCAAATTTGCATTACAAATATTACAATATATGGACGAAAACGTAAACAATTATTGTTCTGAGTAAAAGCATACCGGTGGATGCATGTGCTGCCACTTCATAATATGGAAAAGTAATATGAAACCCCATAACCTTTTGTTTAGTAGGCCAATATGGCTACCACCATGCGTGTCGACAAATGGATTGTGCCACAAATTACATTACGTTCTAAGAATTGAAGACGTAACTGGCACTAATTTTAAAATCATGCTAAGCTTTCTATGCCCGCATGCATTATGGACTTAGAAAAGATTAACTTAGTTAATATCGCACGTAGAATTGTATAGCAAGCGCGGCGCCCCACGGCGTGTGTAGATCTCAACTGATGTACAAAGTAGTGAAACGTCCGGCGTAATCGAAAATTGGATGGGTGACCGCTAGTGCCAAAATTTCATGCGCTTTTTAGTGTTTCGGAGGGCGTTTAACATTCCCTTCGAAACCGTCTACCGTACCGTAAACCGTACCGATCGCTAACAAAAGGTAATACCTGTTCCTGTTGGTGTCTATTCGAAGGTGTTATGGACAGTTTGATAAAATCCAACACAGGCTGATCACTAATCTATACCCCGTCCACCAACACGCACTGGTGTAGCGTGGAGTACGCATCAGAGCTCTATCTGTAGTTGTCAAGCAACGGAACTTATAAAGGGTTTCAGTCAGCCTCAACAGATTCGTATGCCAAATTCCTCGTATGCATAGATACATATTCATTTCGAAATCTTTCTTAACATACTTAACCGTTTTGACCATTCTCAACGGTATAAAATCTTTGTTTAATATGTACAGAGGACTCTATGTATACCTAATTTATTAAATATTATAAAAAGTAATTTTATACAAAAGCAGCTAAGAGTTTCTATAGACATCGGGCATCAGGTACCTATATTTGAATGACAAATCATGTTAGTTATAGTGTACGGATATTGCTTAACGAGTTTAAACTAACATACTGTAAATAATAATTATTAAGAGAAAACATTTTCGTGTAAGTAATTAGCGCAATATAAAGACAGCACAAGACTTTGTATGCCTATATGTTTATGTATGTATATATTTTTTATTTGGAGATATCCTCATGGATTCTTTTCCGCTCCGAAGCAGCTTAAGGAATGTAATAAACTCCTAGGGACTAAAACTCTGCAGCGTGTCTCGATGTTTTCAATGTTCCGCGGGATGATGGACCTAGAAAAGAGAGTCTTCCAGCGACAGCCGCTGTACGTCTCGTACCGCGATGTACGAGACGTACAGCGAAGCAGCTAAGAAGATATAACATTCTACCTGATCCTGCCCGCTGCTTTTCGCGTGCATCACTGGATCACATAAATTGCAGCACCGGACCTATCAAGACAATGGCGCGAACCATAGTCGGTCTGCAGACCGACCTCTCGCTCACAATTATTACTATATGTTTTCCTATTTCTGCCTCATAACATCAGTGTAATGCGCTGCTGTGTTCTGGTCTGAAGGGTGTGGTAAGGGAGATATACTTTTCTGAGGTATTTCATCTTAGTCCTTAGGGGTAGCTACGCATCTTATGTGAGACTTTGATCTTACCTAGGGTTGATTACAGATGTCCATAGGCGACAGTAGCCACTTACCATCAGGTGGGTTGCATGCTCGATTTCTACTTCATACTATAAAAAATATACTATTTATATGTATTGGATACATAGGCATCCTTCCAAAAGAGTTCGTATACCTAACACGTGTGAACTCAACAGTTTTCAGTCCCTAAATTGTAGTAGTGCTTATAACAATTCCTTATAACATTACGAAAAAAACAGATAAACTATGAAAATACAGATCAAAACTTTCTATTGATCAGACGTGTTATCGTTAATATCTATTTCATAAGAATTCCATGTATTAATTATTACCTAAGTAAGTATCGCCTTACTCTTAGCAAAAAATTACATCTAAAAAAATATACATGCTCTTTAATTTGCATACCGAATTTGTAACACACTCGTGTTCGAGCATGGTGCCTACGGCGTCGGAATGTTCATTAGAAATTACTACTATTATATTACATGGCAAAGTGTGCCACTGAGGTCACCTTACATAACCACTCAAATGCTCCATGAAAAGAGTGATTTGGACTGATTGTAAAAATGATTGTAACCTGGCTTTCAATGATCTAACTTAAAGAAACGGGTTTCTGAGAGCTTTCTATAGATATCGATCATTCGTGCAACGAGTTTTGGTTCAACGTGCAATTGATTTAATTCGATCAATTCGCTATATAAAGTAATTGAAAAATTTTAAAAAGTTACCGATTAATATCCTCTTTCATTTTGAATAGGATTATTACCCGTACTTTATAATAAAGTATTGTACTTTATCTGGGGTAATTGTACTTTATACTTTATGGAATAAAATAAGGTACGCCTAAATACTTTATTTTGCATAATCTGGGTTCGGTCGTAAGTATTTTTACGTAAAACAAACATTTTTTGATTAGACCTTACTTAGCGGGTGGTATATTTCGATTTAACTACTTTTTTTTGCTCATTAAATTGCAAAGACAGAGGTGTCAAAGATTATCTACATTACCGCCTTACGCCGACCAACAGGAATTCATCTCCATCGTAAATGTTGTCTCGGGATAAAAAAATAAGATAATAAGTCAATTGTACTTTATTTTAAAATTACAAAAATGTGGCAACCTCAAATGGGAAGTTGGTTTAAGAAGGAGAGTTTGATACAAATGTAGGTTTACTTAACTGAATAATTGATAGTTAATTTATACTCTGCCGTTTGATTTGCTGTCTTACACATGAAACGATCATCATAGTCCTGAGAAGTTGCAACACATAAATTTCTTACAAGTGTTCATGGACGGTGATCATTTACCATCACGTGACTACGTGCTTCTTCACCGTTACGGTATTTTTTTAGTACCTATGGACCGCCGCCCATAGACATCCAAGCCAAACCCAGATAAGATTATAATCTTACCAGAGGTTGCCCAAAGACGCATTACTATCCCTCAGGACTATGAATACTAGTACTAAAATTGCTTTAAAACAGAAAAGTCATAGGTAGCTATGACCACTTAGCATCAACAACAATATAGGTCGACTAGCTAAAGTACACGTGCTTCACTACGTGACATAAAAATTAGGTTCTACTCGCTAACTGTTGAAGGTACATGCAAAAGGGATAAGGTCTTTCCGCATAAAAAATTAAATGTTATCCTCGTGTATGCCATTAAATGATTGCTATTTTTAGTTTTCTCTTTTTAGGGTTCCGTAGCCAAATGGCAAAAATCGGAACCCTTAAAGATTGTCCGTATGTCACAGCCACTTTATTCGGAAACTGTTAAGAATACAGAGTTGAAACTTGGAAGGTAATTGTATTCTGTAAACCGCTTTCCGAATCATGTACAAAAATAAAAAAATAAAAATTTAGAGGGGCCTCCCCATAACATGGAATTTAAACTCAAAAAAAATCATCTTACGTACACGTGTAGGGTGTCTACAGATAGGTCTTCAAAAATGACATTGAGGTTTCTGAAACCATTTAGTGAAAAATCTGGATGAAACATATGTTGTTGATGTCAAGGAAAACTCAACGAAAATTGGTTCGAACAAGATACGGTTGACAGTTTTTGAAATGCAGCATTTTTTCAAAAACCGAATAACATAACTTTGTAATTCATACAAACACAAAAAATAACTTCCGAATAACATAAATTTGTAATTCATACAAACACAAAAAAAACTTCCAAATAATATAACTTTGTAATTCATACAAATACTAAAAAAAAATAATGATAATGCGACGAAACCTTTCGCCTGCGAGTTCGACTCGCACTTGGCAAATCTTATTTAAAATGGAAAAATGAAAGTCTAAAACCTAAGGCTGTAGTGACGTCACTAAAATATCGAAATCAAAAGTAGCCTATAGACTGACCAGTTAAATAAGCTATATCCATGCAAATCAGACCAGTGGTTTTTGCGTGACTGAGTAAGACAGACACACACCATCTCATTTTTATATATTAGTATAGATGACGCCATTCACACATATAAAAGCGAAAACACGTTTTATAAGAAACATTACATTACTTAAAGCGTGACATCGTAAGTTGTAATTTACATAATAATTGTATATATATGTATAAAACTTAGCATGATATAGCCTATTGAATCGTACCAGTGGATTGTTAGAGTCGTAATTAAACTCTAATAAAGCTAAACTTGATATTCACTGAATTGTCAGTAGCATACTTTAATGTCAATAGATTATATACCTATGTATATATTATTTTTAATTACAAATAATATTAAGGACTTTAACCATAAACAAACGATTATATGTGTGTTTGTGTCGAATACATGAAGTGTGTGTAATGTTTATTTTTATTTAATGTACAAGCTCAACCCTGTGGTTATACCCGCGTTTAAAAAATGTAATTTGACATAGTTACATATAGCCGAAATTTAGCCGAGACCTTATAGAATTTTAACATTGTAGCATTGTTTCAAAGAGGACTGATAGCAACTGACATTAGCGGCAGTGACGGTGGTTGCGTGCGCGTAGAGCGCGCGCGGTTTCTTGGGTTTTAATTTATTGCGGAACCCTAATTACATTTTCTAAAATAGAAGTAGCCTAAGTTACGCCTCATTACGTCAGCTATCCAACAGTGAAAGTCCCTTCAAAATCAGTCCAGTAGTTTCAGAGATTCTCAGAACAAACAGACAGACAAAAACTTTACCAACTCATGTTTTATTATCATTATCGTATATGCTTCCATAAGCATTTGCTAAAAAGCTGTTATTTTGATATTACAAACAGACACTTCAATTTTAATTATATGTATCGATGTATAGATTGTTTATGCACTATTTTAAATAATTCTGCACTCCTTCTCTTTAAATAAACTATTACTATATTAAATTTCATACTCTTCCGTCCGCGTAATTTTCGTAAAATGAAGTGCAAAATTTTTGCTTCAAGTATAATAGTACAATAGCACGTATTCAGCATTTCCAATGTAGACTACATATATATAAATAAGGTCACTGTATACAGACAAGAAGCGCAAGTAACAGGTACCGTTTGGACGAACTTGTTTGAAGCGCAAATAAGGATACTAATACCACATACATAAATGTTACGTCACGAAAAACCCAGACACAAAAAAGACTTGACTTTTACTGCTGCGTGAGAAGGAGTGTAATGTTTTTGAGCGTATGTGCGTATGTCAACTTATTTAGTACACTGCAGCCCAAGTTGCTTGACAGAATTTGGAAATATAAAGTGTCGTTTGATATATGTTAATTGTGAGTGTGACATAAGCTACTTGATTATTAATTAAGGCGCCTAATAGAAAGGAATAGGGGTTATAGGCGCAATATTTTACATAACGATATAGATATCATGAATGACAGTAAATAGAATAACAGAAAGGTAATAATTATATACTATAACTTATTATGAGAACGAAAAACCCGTCTGCTTTAAAAATAATTGATGGACTAGTAAAATTGTAAAAAAAATGGCCGTCACGGAACGCTTGGCAGATGTGAATCATCGTGTTCCTACAAGTAATTTGCATAAAAGACAAGATTGCGACAGGAACTAATATATAGTAATGACGTAATCAAAATAACGCCGACTACGAACAGTACCCCGCACCAAGTCGAACTAACACCGCGGCCCGCTTAGTGTTGTTCGATACTTAATAGTTCCGAAAATGTATAACAGATGGCGCTATAATAAATACGGTGTGTCGATCGCCACGCGAACTTTCAGGTGTACGTGGGTCTATAGATTTTTCATATCAATATTAAAAAGAAAAATCCCGCCTGCTTAAAAATGATTTAATGCTTACTTATATACTACCCTATGTCATAATAATTCTAATGATTTGTCATATGTCACAATTCGTCCGTTGACGCATGCCAAACTAATGGACATAATAATAATACGCTCGAAATACACTACCCTTCTTCTGACGCAGTCGGGTAAACCGATGACAAATGAGAATTCAAAGCATGCAGACAGTTATTTCTCACCGTCTGTATTATTTATTGACGATCCACGTGGTGGAGCGGTTACCATACCGGTCTGACACGGAGTGGGTCCCGGGTTCGATCCCCGGTCAGACAGAAATCTGAATGATGAGTTTAAATTTTTGTTCTGGGTCTGGGCGTTTGTGTATTCGTCTTTGTATATCCATGGCACCCACGACACAGAAGAAAATCCTAATGTGGAGCTATGAGTGTAGAAAGCATTTACATGTTATTCTACAGAAAATACTACTAAAACCACGTCCCTACGTTTAAAATAATTTGTTTATTACGTAATATTCATTTTGCTGCCAATCGTTGTTATTATATGATAGAAATCTATGTTTTTACGGAAGACTTCGGGCGTTGATCCGTCGATCGGGTTGGTACTTTAGCAATTTTACCTACTGTGTACAAATAGGTATATTACAATAGCTTTTTTTCTAATTATATCAGTAGCAAACGAGCATACAACCCACCTGATGGTAAATGGCTACTGCTGCCCATGGATATCTGTAATCAACCCCAGGTAAGATCAAAGTCAACGAGACAATGGGTCCATGATCATCTGACATGAAAAAATTCATGTCAGATATGTCCGCCAAACTTGTTCAAGACTACTTTGCACAAAGATTAAGTCTCGCCGTACAGCAAGGTGCCGCCAGCCGCTGTTTTGGGAACCATGCCTCACACGGCCATTCTAGATTTATTTTATTTATAATATTTTTTTGTATAGTTTATGTGTATAGATATTTTAAGTTTATTATTTTTTATATGTATAGTTACAGAATTAATTTTAAGTTTTTTTCTGTTGTTTTCTCTAAGTTCCTTTGTTTTCTCAAGTTTTACTATTTGTCAAATTTATTAACCGACTTCCAGAAGGAGGAGATTATCAATTCGGTTGGTATGTTTTTTTATGTATGTACTCCGTTACATTACACTATATGATGACGACAAAACCGCATCAAATATGTTGAGCGCCGACTTCGGGACTTTTTTGTACTAAACTAACATGAATTCTAAATTATTTTCTAAATGTTTGTAGCATTGAAGTCGCTTCTATTTTTCGTTTAAAAAATGTACAGGTCGTAAAACTCTCCGTTATCTCTATATAAAGACAAATATGTTTTTCAATATGTTTTATAGATGCACAACATGCATTGTATGAATGAGAAGTTAATTAATATAATTGACAATCATTAAATTACCTTTGACCTGTTTTAATTTTGCTAATGGAATACAAAATGCATTGTTAATCAATTGCGAGGACATATTTTGACATACGAGTAGTTTATATTTGCGACCCGCGTGGCTGGGCGGTCACCATACAGGTCCGACATGCAGTGGGTTCCGGGTTCAAATCCCGGCGAAACGGACATCTGAATGATGAATTTAGATCCTGTTCTGAGTCTGGGTATTTGTGTATTCACCTTTGTGTGTGTGTATGTGTGTGCATGGTACCCACGATAAAGAAGAAATTTTAGTGTAGTATTATGAGTGTCAAAAAGGTACATAAATGTCCCAAAGTAATTTAGGAAAAAACTTTACAGTAACGGAACTAAGCTTCCAGGTTCAATATCCCGTTAGCACACACACAAATATTCCTGCCCGATTTTGTGTGTTTATGTACCTTTGATTGTGATCACACAGTGTAAAAACCACAGCAATGTCTTAGTGTCACGGGTTAATATGTATTTGACTTTCTAATTTAAACATTGAATACCTTTTAATAATGTCTAGTGTTCATCCAGTTTTTTGGAGTTTACTCCTTAAGAATCGATTTTCATATAAGGCGCCCGATATAAGAAAAATACGAGGAGTAAAATCTAGTTATCGAATGACGCAACCTATTATGTGTACCTTTCCTCTTTCCATCCGTCGCATAGAGGGCGCTGTTTACAACAATTAAACTTATTTAAATTTAAATTTAATTTTATTATTATTATGAAAAAGAGCATGCAACCCATCCGATAGTAAAAGGCTTAGTCTGCTGCCCTTAGTCATCAGCAGCCAATCCCAGATACGAGTAAGATTACTCGTGCCGATGTCAATATATATATGTTATACATATATATATATATATATATATATATATACAAACATCAGAGAAAATGCATTGTATTCTTTTGTTTGTGCCAATGTGTGTAAATCGATTATACTCTATAGTATTGTATCTTCCTCTATAGGTATTAGAAAGGTAGGTATAAGAAAAAAATATTCGCCAAAATACGTTACAAACGGGTAGAAATGCTTGCCCACGAGGTACACTTATCTTTAGTACTGTCTAGTGTCTATTACAGCGGTCGGTAATCCGCAGCCTATGGAAAGCATGTGGCCCGCAACTCCCTCTTATGGTCCTCCGGTCTTCGTAGTAAGACTTCTTGTCGCCCGCAGACCTCCCTATAGACTTATCATTTTCTTGCTCGCTTGATTTCAAATTATACAGACAGTTTCTACTAGATTTGTTTTCGATGGCATTTATTCCTTAATGTCCTTTTTATTTATTATATTCGCTTAAATAGTTCAGAGACTTCATAATGCGGTCTAACACTAGACAATGGTTGTCTAGAGTTAGTGAAGGCCCTATGTAACCCGTGTAGCGTAAATGTTTGCCGACCGCTCATCAGCAGTGTTTATTTTAATACCGGAACTCGATCCGATAATGAAATCACGGTCAATATTCGTAAAGTTTCATAACCAATGTTTGGTACTTCTCAGATTTCAAGATTTGACCATTATGTGCACATTTTGTGTTGTTAAATCATCAATATGTTATCTATGATCCATAATTCGATCGTAATCACGTCCACTCCCCCCTCCCTCCCCCTCCAGAAGGTTTAAACGAGTGAGGGGTAATTGAGCCTCAGTAAAAAACATAAACTTCCAATATATATATTTTCTTATACAATTTAGTTAGTTACGTCGTCAAATTACGTCGTCGTTTAATTACGTAAATGCGTTTGACGACGTAATTTTATTATAACCCCCATTTTAGAGATTTAATTTTATATTTTATCGATACCTACTTACGAAAATAACTAAAAACGTTGTACAGATCTCGTACATCATAAATTATAAGACACAAAATAGTTAAAGCCATTTACGATCAAATCAATACATTGTTAATAAGCTAGGAGTTGCATCTTATCTCAGAGATATGCAAATGGCGTGATGTATATGTATGAGAATTCGATGGCCTAAAGTGCGGCCACTTATTACGTAGCCACGATTCGCTAATTCATCGCTATTATAGCCCGGACATCCGTTTTTTCGCAACACTGTCGCGTGGGCGTCGCCTTAACGGTGCGGCTGCAGCCTAACTGTGGGAAGACATGAGCGGCGATCGCTGTAAAATAAAATACTTTTAACCGACTTAAAAGAGGAAAAGATTCTCAATTTGGTGGTATATTTTTTTATGTATGTACCCGGAGTACTCCACCAACTGTGGACCGATTCATTTTTTTTTTCTGTAAGGTATACTTTCAATATAGACCATAATATATTCAATATTGTCTCCAATTCAGGATATGATGATGGGTTCCCAAGGAATTAAACACTTGTATTAAGTTTAATATCATTTGATTATACTTTTCATTAAAACGGTACAATTTCGGAGATGCGAAAATATTCACGTTTACATAATGGCATATGTACTCGTAATTCCGAATTAGCTTAAATCGTCACGCGCTGCTTAGCAGCTAAATAACGGAGAAATTACATTGAAACTAACTAGATTTCCGCCTGTGGTTTTTATAATTGGAGGTAACATTAAATTTAGTTTTAATTTGATTAAAATTAAATTATATGTTATAATGTCAAAGTGAATGTCAAAATAAATTAAAAGCGGCAGAATCATTTGTGGTACAAAACCGGAAGCACCATCATATCCTTTTCTGCTTTATAACAGATATGTAAAGTAGGTATTAGGTTTGTACTTACATGTATTTAGGTCCGATGTGTTCCAACTAAGTCCTAATGGGTAGCAACGTAGGTATGGCCAACCTCAGTCCTCTTATTCTATCTAGAGTCAGTTTCTATTTACCATCAGGAAGACTGTATACTTGTTTGCCAGTTTTATAATTTGTAAATGAAACATAAACATAATTTTATCTAAATCTTTAAAATCGATCACCTTAATTTGAGCTATATCATACATCAAGCTAATATAGAAAGATTTAATTCCAATAATTTTGATGAATACGTTGACATTTATTTACCCAGTCAAATATTATATAATAATGTATATAAAGATAAAACACCCACTCTTTAAGAAGTTAATTACCAACAAATGTGCTACGAAGATTTCAGGAGAAGGATTTTGCTTTGCAAAACTTAGTAACGTAATTAAAGTCGAGAATTACTTGGTTCTCAAAGTAAGTAACGTAATCCAGGTAACACGTTTTTGATAGGTATAAAAGTACATTGTGAAAAAGTATAAAAGTTCATTTTGGAGTTTATTCCTTAAGAATCGATTTTCATATAAGGCGCCCGGTATGACAACAATATGAGGAGTAAAATCTAGTGATCGAAAGACCTCGTTACGTTCTTACGCACAATAGGTTGCGCGGCTTTCACTTTTTCATCTGTCGCATAAATGGCGCTGATTACAACAATTGAATATTAATTCAAGTTATCTCATCCGTCGTATAGTTGGCGCTGTTTACAACAATTGAAACATACTTCAAGTTTTTTCATCCGTCGCAAAGATAGAGCTGTTTACAACAATTGAAACTTATTGAAATGTAAATTTAATTTTAAGGCGCCTGTTTAGACAATCGTTCTTAAGGAGTAAACTCCAGTCGTGCGTCGGAGCTGACACACACATTTTTGTGTCAAACTCTGTTGAATTCAAACGAGAAATTACCATTTCTATTCTATTAATATTGATTATTTTATGTCTGTTCTTCAAATGTCTAGAGCGCTAGCTGACATTTTGATGTTGATGTGACGTCACTCTGACGGCAAACAGTTTTTTGGGGATGTTTTGTCTATGCAATGCTGCAATGTTTACGAACGACTCTAGCAGATAGGCGTCATACGTATCTATCCGCGCGAAAATGTATAATGATAAATTAAAATAATTTCTAAGGTACTGGTTTTATAAGATTTGCATAAAAATATTTGAAGTTTAGTAACATATTATGAACAAGCTGAGCCCCGAGGGTTATACCTGCGTTTAAAAAAATGTATCTTGACATAGTAACATATAGCCGAAGTTTTAGATCTTATACAATTTTAACGTTATTGCATTATTCAGAGAGGACTGATAGCAACTGGTTTTTAGTTTTTAAGTTTTTGTGCGGAACCCTACTTACATTTTCAAAAATAGACATATAGCCTAAGTTACGCCTTATAACATCAGCTATCCAATAGTGAAAGTGCCGTCAAAATCGGTCCAGCGGTTTCAGGGATTACCCAGAACAAACGACAGACAGACACACAGACAAAAATTTTAGTAATTGATGTTTTGTTATCAGTATCTTATAAACTTCCATATGCAATTGATAAAAAGCTGTTATTTTGATTATTTGATTTATATGTAATTTAAAACATTATTTACAAAAGACGATAATGCCCCATGATTTATAGCTTCCTTATCCTTAGATAGATATTTTGCAACAATTCGCTTTGAAAATAAATAATAATTCAAAAAGTAAAAAACACGCTGAAGGTGAAAGTGAGGAATATCACAAAAACACCCCACGCATTTTTACGATAAATAGTTTATTTCATATATTTTTTTAACTTTATTTCGTATCGCTATATTTTTAGTTGAACTTGTAACAAAAGCGTCTCTTTTTTGTATTTTAAAGTATTATTTACTTATTGTTTTATATCTTACCAATGATAATTGTATAGTAGAGACAATGAACTTTTATAGTAAAACATTCGACCCCTATTTTACCCTCTAAAGGGTTGATTTTCCAAAAGCAGTGATATATATGTTCTATTATATCAAACCACAACCCCAATTACTAAGTTCTTTTGATCTTGTATGAAAATTGACGGACTTGCAAACAAAATTTCACCACTTTAAGGGTTGATTTTCCAAAAGCGAGTAAATATATGCTTCATTATATCAAACCATATACCCAAATACTAAGTCACATTAAGCTAGCATACAAATTGGCGGACATTCCTACAGACTATGATCCATTATTTAACCGAATGTGGGTGCGATATATAAAGAGATACACAAAAAATATTATATTGTCCGGTCCTTGATAAGTTTCAACTCAATCCGACGTTTCAAAGTGGGTTATAATCGCGTTCAAAGATTT
>MOOZ01000789.1:548448-564068 GCA_002930495.1 Cecropterus lyciades
ATATATATAATTGCTCAGTCCCAGACTGTTTTGTCTTCTATGTAATCTGAAATTTTATAAGGTCGCTGCTTATACGAGTAAGTCAGCAATCACACCCTTCCACCGACACGTAAGAACTGCTTCACGCTAGAACTAGGTGTGGCGGTGGTACCTCCCCGGTCGAACTACACTGGACGTACATCCTGGAAAGTATTAAGTGACAACACCAAAACATAGAAGAGTTTCAACATGTATGAACATACCTACTTCTATCTGCCATGAAACTTGCATACTCCTGAATTGAACCCGAAACACGTTGTTTTTGATTGTGCTAAACAGATCTCACAAATGATACTCGCAAATATACGCAACACACAGTGGCATGTGTTATGTAACTCATTACATGTTTTTACCTAACTATATTAGTATGTATGTGTATATTTAGGTCAAATTTGCATGCTTGTTTCTAACTACAATTATACATTTTTATATACGGTCAAAATGGGTAAAAAGTGAATACAAATAATTTCAAGATTAACACTATTTATAGCGTGCAGCAGTTTTTGCGATTCGATGTAACGGTGTGAATGTCGGGTCCATCTTTCCATCCATCCGTCAGCCTTTCGAAGTCCATCGCTGGATATAGGCCTTCCGTAAATGGCACCGCAACCCCAACCGGTCCTCTGCCTTTTGAATCCAAAGGTTTCACGCTGTCTTCTTCAGGTCATCGGTCCACTTGGTCGGGGGGCGACCTGCGCTCCTTTTGCCTAAACGTGGTCATTTTGGATGTCAGCTCACGTTCATGTAAAGCGACTATCTTAGTCCTCGAAAAAGGAAACACATCTGTGATTGACTTCATATAGAACACATGGTCCAAATGAGGTAAGTTAAATATGGCCATAAGCCACTTATGTATACAGTCCATGGGCGGCAGTGAGCTTGTTACATCGCTGCATTGCTGTTATAAAAAATACACTTTGATTCCACTATCCGCCTTTTATCCTGCCCGTTAGGTACGCTGTATTATAAAATACACTGGAGTTATACTTTTATGTTAGTCATCTTTGAATATTTGAAACCACTGAATAACACTTTCCATAGCTATAGAGATTTCGAATTCATCGGTAGTTGAGGTCAAAAATAATTATATAGGAATTAACTTATGAATATAAATATGAATGCCGGTATGGTAACTTGGCATATCTAAGTATTATTTCATGGTGAAGGCTTTTATGCAATCCACTTTACTTTAACCGGCCATATTATGACTTTCTTAACTCATAACAAGCCTACGCGTTCGAATTCGCGAGAGGAAGCTTGACCGTCTTAAGGAGGGTAATGTTTTTTGAGCGCATGTATGTATGGTATATCAATTTTTTTGGTCGCTTTACACTGATGTAGACTACATAATATTTAAATATGGCTAATATCGAATAAAGAAAGACAGCAACTTTTTGTTCATTTTACAATTCCATATGATAAAAATGAAAACTGGTATAACCCTTTACAAATATATATATTTGGCTGATAATTTTAATTTAATTTAAAAAAATAATAATAAATTAAATTGGATATTTTCGTGGCGGAAAAAAATACAATACCCGAGAGTGGGGTATCCAAAACCAAATAAACAGGAAAATCTAAGTACTTGTACTGCGTTCTGTTAGCGGTGACAAAAATTGCAGAAAAATACTACCAAATAATAGTCGTATAATATATTTTTAAATATCATTAAAATCCTAATTTATATTTGGCAGATTTTTGTGTTAAAATGTAGTGCATAGAAATGACTGGGTTGGACGCCTGTAAAAGAAAAAAATGCGAAATGAGGTTCCCTTTGAGAGAAGCTATAAAATAGGAGTCTTAAAAAATATCAAAAAGCGAGACCAAATATCTAGCAACCATATCTTTTCCGATGTTGCAAATGTCCAGTTACTTACTAACGTATATTTTTAAAATTAAATGAAGTTCCCGTGAATTCAAGCTGGTTTCCAAATATATCATAAAGTTTTTGTAAATAATATTCCGTTGAAAATGTACAGATTTGAACGTTACTTAAGAAACTCATAATATGATTCAATTGGACGCAATTTTCACAGTGTACAGTATAATATGCGTATGTATAATTCGGTTCATAAATTATAAAAGTAAATTACTATATAATTTGCGTAAATAATATTACGCTTTCTACTCTTATAATACCCACTCGTATACTTTTGTCGTGGGTGATGACAGTATGGACATATCTATATAACTAATAGCATCGTTAAAAACATTAAAACCAAAAACCCGACTGTGAAAGACGAAATTTAAAAACACCACTGTGAAAAACGATATTTAAAAACCTGACTGTGAAAAAAACGATATTTAAAAACCCGACTGTGAAACACGATATTTAAAAACCCGACTGTGAAAAACGATGTAGTTCATAATGATATATATTTAATTTAATGCTTATATGAGTTTTTGTCAAAATAGTCAAGTAAAGTGGTATAATATATATTTTTAGATTGGTCTATTCACTAGCTTTCATTTGATACCCATATTGTCATAATAGTCAATAAGTCGTCCCTCCTCCCCCCTTTTTTCCTCTACTTCCAGGCATACGTTACAATCCGTCAAGCCATTTAGGCTGTAGCGCGTGCCAAAGAAATTGACATACATACATATGTTTGTAAACATCACCCTCCTTCTGACGCAGTCGGGTAAGAATAAGGACATAAAACATCCAGAAACCACTTGAAATGAAGATCGAACACAGGACTATACAACCCAGTATGATAACTACTTATTAATAAAGAAATAAAACGAGTAAACTTTAAGGAAAATACTATATCTAGAAAAATGTTTCAACAACATAAAATTAACGGTGAATTCTACTTTCAATCAAGATTTTATTGATTGAAGACTCCTTTTGTCATTCCTTTTGAATCGAAGCATATTTTAATTACTGACCTCTTTTTTGTCCAATGTGGTCTACATTGATATTATACTACTATTTTTGAAAATACTAGTACTATAATATATTAGTATAATACTATTATTAGTGGTAACGCTTCGTAAGTAACATAAATTATCTATAAGTAGGTAAAGTAATCTCAATTATCTACGCTACAATGGATCTTGAATCAACCGCTAAGATCCGGTCTACAAATGTTTGTCCAATGCTCTGGAAAGATCCTCGCATTTCCCACGTTTCCTGTCACCGACGGGGTGCCGGCGAAAGTGAAGGTGTCCCCCACCAGCACAGGGTGGACCCGCTCGTATATAACTGCACACAACGTACTTAGATTAAGAGTTTCGTCCACGAAGCTATTGGAAGGCCGTCCCCGCCCCACCATGCGAGGGATTTGGAGCCAAGCGGTCAGTGTTTAAATTCCGGGATTTTTTTTTATTTGAACGTGATCTTAAATTTTTAAATGTGTCTCAATGTGGTTTAAAATTACAATTTCCGGTTTAAAGTGCTCGTTTATCGATTTAAATTTTGATTCTGTGCGTAATGCACGCGACATAAGATTTGATTGCACGTATTTTTTTGTTTTCCGATCAAAGTTAAATAAATGCGTGTTCATGAGATGCGATCGAAAAAAACGGTGTCAGTTTTTTATCAGGAATAAAAATTCGGACACAAACGCGAAACAATAACAACTCACTGAGAAATTCCGAAACAAAATTTTCCTCTACTACGATATCAAAATTGTTTGTCAAATTGTCAAGTTTGATATAAATATTATCAGGATAAAAGTTTAAAAATAGGACTAACGTAACTGCATCTAGATTTGACTTTTGTCTTACAGTGATGGTTTAAAACTGCTCGATTGTCCTCGATTAGGTTATCGGACGGAATGCAAATTCCTCTGTTACTTTTCTTAAAAAATATGGTGTTCAGTATCAACCGTTGTTTTAATAATCCAAGCCAAGTTTTTGTTTTTTCGACGAATATGAAAACACGGAAGTTAACAAATATTGACGCTCAAATCTTTGCTATTCACACTTTACTCTCTACGAATACGTATTGAAGTGATAATCATCCACAAATATTTTACGAACAAACGTGACCGGAATTGTCGGAAATGTTCGTTTGCTCATTAAAATTGTATACAACAGAGTGACATGCACACGTACTGATATATTTCAACTGTTTGCTATTCAGATTGAGGTTTGATTCTTTATAGTATTACGGATTCCATCGTCATACTATTTCTCAGTAAAAACGAATTACGGATAAGAGAATTAACAAAAAATCAACATCGGTTATCATTATTTTAAGACTTATTATAATACCTGATTGAACGTGTTTCGTTTGAAGTTAAAAATGTTTTGTAAATTTAATATTGAATTTTTTCATAGACATTGAACATGGCTATATCTTATTGCTTGACCATTTGCTACTACATCTTTACAATAGAAACATAATGTGCCATATATAAACAAGTCGTTTTTGATGCTGTGGTCCACAAAATATCCTTCAAGTTAACACATTACGCAGCAACAGTCGATATTTTGTGTACGTGGACATAACAATGTAATTTGTAATATTAACACAAGTTTATAGAATATAATGCTACTATAATCGTTATATTTAAATTAAAACTAACCCTAATAAATATTAATTACTAGCATCATAATAAATGTGCGATAATATTTGTTGTTGAACAAAGCAGGAAAACTAAAAACACAAATATTATGCTAATTAATTATTATCACCGCAATATGTTTTTATCGTTGGGCAATTAAATTTGAGCAATTATTTATTGAAATAACTTGTTTTAAAATTGAACATAAAACTAACTGATTTGACTTTAACTATACTTATTAAAAACCCTAATCGTTACTTCGGTGATATGTGGACAAAGAGGAATAAATCAAATAGAGAAAGAGAATAACAAAAATCTTAGTTGTGAAAAAGCAATAAGACAATTTAATGTTCTATATGTGTAGAACTTCGAACTAAAACAATCGACCAATAAATCTTCTCTTTACGATACTGTGGTCGATTTAAAATTTGATTTTCTATCAAACAAAACCTTTCAATAATAAAAGTAATATACATACATATATACTTCAACGATACGAAATATGCATTTCACATACCTACAGATCAAACTAACGAACTAGAAGACAAAGAACAAATAATGTGTAATTGACGTGGTTATAAGGCAACAATTTTATGCGATATAAGGTGGGATGATTGATACTAAATTCGATGTGACAGCGGGTGATAAAAAGTAACATTTCTTCCATTGTTTACATCTTTCCACGTTTCTACTAAACAATTGCCGGATCGCGTTTGGTCTCAACTTTCTAACCTTTAAAGGCTAACGATTGCATAGTATTTGATGCATAATTTGGTACCGAATTACGCTGATGGCCTGATTGTTACGTAAGCGGGATTTTACGTCCACGAGTGTCACGTACCACGGCCACGATTCGGCAATGCGTACAATTTTTGGAACAAGGATGTGTTAGCGTAGAATTTTTATTGATATTTGGTACTTAAATGGACATTACAAAAATATGAAACGTGAAGAATAGATTGCGTCAGTTATCAATTAAAACAAATATAAGCAAGATTTTTTAAAGATCATTATTGTTCTAAATAATCTTTGATATTTACAGGATTTTACCACTGAATTTGATATTACTACTTAACTTTGTTGTATAGAAATACATATAACTGAAACCTTTGTAATTATTGAGCCACTAAGATGTAGAATTAAAAAAATATTATGATATATATAAAATATTTTGTGGCAGTAGCTATTACTTCTGTTTACGTAATATCTCACTGTTACTTACATGCGTCTATGATTCAGTTAACTTAATATTATGCGGATGCGTTCTTGTTTCTTCATTATTGTAAGTGATGAGCGCATTATTACGCAAATCAGATTTCTTCGTTTCGAGACGCGGTATCCGAATCCGGTATTAGTGTTTTGGCTTAAAGCGTACATGTTATGTAGCACGTCATTACATTACAAACAAATTCTACGATTTTATTACATATACAAGACTTTAAATGTCTTCAAGTTAAAAATGAGATAATTAATTTCCTACAAGCTATTTTTATCTAAAAGACACACCTTAGGCGATACAACAAGGTGAAACTTGTGATATTATGTTTATATAAAGTTGTATATATTTATTTGTTTATTTATATTTAATCTTTTTTATTTTTTGTATAAGTCCTGACCAAAAACCAATATTTACATTGAATTCTACAAATCGGTGCTCTAACAAATTGTTAACCAAGAGAAAAAAAAATCACAGGTGACTATTTAGTAGCATTACGTAAAAAATACTTGAAAACAGCAATTACTTATAACACAGACAGACGCGATTTATTTGAATGTACAATTAGCGTCGGAAGACATGGCAAACACAAGAGTAAATTAGTTATACAACAAGTCTAAACACGGAAATGGTTGAGCTTTCGCAGAGCTTCGCTGCATTGAGAGTTGCACTACAGTACCCGTACGAGCTTATATCGTTTCCTTAAAACGATAATTGTATGCGTTAACCATTTCGCACATACAATTTGTGGACGAGAACGTTAACCGCGTTATGAGGAAATGTATTAAACTCTTTAACTATTAAACTGTACTTAGGTTAATTGCCTTTAGTACGAGTTTATTACGTTCCCTCAAAATGATCATCGTTTACATTTTCAGACATTTTACCCATGAAATTTTGCCCATTTTGCTCATGATGATCATTTTGAAGAAATATCATAAACTCGTACTTAGGATACAATTTCCTTAGTACGAGTTTTTTATGTTCCCACAAAACGTTTCTTGTTTTATTTCGCCCATACATTGCAATTTACATAGCCCGTTTACATTTTATTTTTCGGCCATACCTCACAATGTACTTCGCAATGATGGGCCAAAACGTATCGTTTTGAAGAAACGTAATAAACTTGTACGCAGTACCGCCTTGTACGAACCATAAAACCGCATTATTATTTGTAAAAAGTATACAAGTTCCATAATATATTTTTTGATAATACTCACTTTATTATGCAGCAAACTTACATAAAATAAAATAATAAAAATATAATGAACCTTGTGCTGTATTTTAAAACTAAAATAACCAAAATCAATATTACGTAATTAATATAATATAAATTAACATATAATATAACGAGATTAATAATTAATTATAAAATTGTATAACTAAACTTGGTAAAATTACGTAATTACATATTGAAAAATGTGCTCATACATTTTACCATACGTTTTGAATGAGTGCACTCACTTGTTTAACACATAGAATTTTTTTAATGTTACACAATAATTAATGTATACGTATTACGTATGTAAGTTAACAATACTAATAACTGGCTTAGCGTAAAACCAAAATTGATTAATTACTGAAATCAAAGAAGTTTCAGTATTGTAAAACCTATTTTTGTTGAGGTTCACACGAGTCATTGTTTATTAATTACTACTAATATACAGGCATTGTTTAAATAACGAGGACCTCAATAGCGGTGTTATTGCCTACCATAACTTTCATTCAACTTTTAAATGGAGCGAAGAAAAAGTTGTCAACTTAGTCACGATTACTGTACTTAGCGCTAAAACTGGTTCGCAATCACGTTTGGTTATAAAACGCCAATTCCAGCTCAACGACTTCATCTTAAACGGGTATCAATTACTGAACAGAACAGAACTGATAAAGTCTGTTAAATTCACTGTCATCTCATAATTAAACGGACAATGAATCATAACCGGTATATTTCAGCTTTCCTCTAAAAATAAACTGATTATGATCGTTTTGTTTGTCTTAAACTTTATGTACCGAAGTATCCGTGTTATGTAACGGAAAGTATCCGTGCAATAATGTGGTTTAAATGATATATTTCACTATACAATTCAGTCGCGAATCGATTTTGTCTAATCATATGTCAGACTAATATCGCTCACGTTCACAATAACTATTGGGACAATGTTTTGGATGTTAGCGTCAAGAAACTATGCCATTGTAAACAATACATCCTGATTTCTCATACGGCCATAAAAGCTATAATTTATCAAGATCATAAATGGCAGTGGTTCCGTCGACGTCATTGTCATCGGTCCGCGATGTTTCACAACTATTGCATAACATCGTACGTATTCTGTTACTAGTCAAGTGCAAAATGCGATAACAAACAGGTGAACTTTCACGGGATATTTTCACTCTCTTTACATAAGACGGTCACGAAGTTAACATTTCAATTTCAAACTCGTGTGACAGCCTTGGGGTTGAACTTTGAAAGATTAGAACTGCATTTTTTACATTGATTGACCGTGAAAGTATTTGATACTTCCGTTTCTCTGTTATAATTTTATAATAGTCTATAAACATAATAAATGCTAACTCTGATGATAAAGACTTACAATACTGTTTATTATTATTGGTAATGAGCAATAAAAGAAGAGTATCACGAACTTTCCCCAAGCCCTTATGAGAACTTACGAAACGGTACTTCAGTTAGTAGCTATCCAAGAAGATGGTCACTAGACATACTACCATTATTACCCACCTAAAGATGTTACGCAACCACTGTAATATGAGCTATAAATTATGTAATAACAACTTAGTGAAATTGTTTGTTATAGATGCGAGCCACGATATCTCGAACAGCGTGATTTAACATTGTAATATAATTTTGGAGCCGGCGCGGATACCGACAATGTAGAATGAACTTTTGTTCCCAACTTATCTGTGTTAAGAATAAAAATGTTACTTTCAAAGTTTCTCATAAGATTGTAACTTATTGTTTAGTTGTACACGGTTATGCCAAGGCTGTGCGATGATAATTAAGATAACATTTGCTTGCGTTTTACGTTAGTTTTATGCGGTGCGCTAATAAGTGCGTATGGTAATTTGACTAATTTTAGTTTCGTTTGTTTCAGATTACCTTGGCGGTAATTCTACATGTCGCTCTAGTAACGGGAAAGGCGTTAATACCGCAAAATCAACAAGCACAGCAGTTGGAGCAGAAATCACAGGTCAATGAAGCGGAAAAGAGAGTTGGGTACGATTACCCAGCACCGCCTCATGACGTAGTCAGTCCATACCAAGATGACTTCAATCTACATGGAGATCATCACGATGTAGACGAACACCATATTGTCCACGACCACGATGACCACGGCCACGACCATGACGACCACGGCCACGACCACGACCATCACGATCATCATGCTATACATGAAGAACATCATGTCGAAGAACATCACGAAGAACATCACGATCACCATGACCATCACGACCACCATGACCCTGGCTACTGGAAGAAGAAATTGATCTGGAAACCAGGATGGAAGAAAATCTGGAAACCAGCGAAGAAACAAATATGGAAGCCTTCTTGGAAAAAGATTTGGAAACCTATTTGGGTCCCAACCAAAATACCCGTCTGGAAAGAAATTAAAATTCCTGATTGGAAAAAAATATACAAACCAGAATGGAAGCCTATTAAAGTTCCCGCTTGGAAAGAAGTTAAAGTACCAGATTGGAAAAAAATCACCGTTCCTGTATATAAAGATATAGTTGTACCCGGTTGGAAGGATATTCAGGTACCTGCTTGGAAAAAAGTCTGGATACCAGAATGGGTTAAAGTCGGAGTCCCTGGTGAAAAATATTTAGGTAAAGACCACGAAGGATGGGAATATACTTCACATGACTTATGGAAAAAGAAACTCGTATGGAAGCCACTTTGGAAAAAATATTGGAAACCAGCCAAGAAACAAATTTGGATTCCTGACAAAAAGTTAGTCTGGAAAGATGAATGGAAACAAATTTGGAAGACAGAAAAAAAGGAAATTTGGGTAGATGACAAGAAATTAGTATGGAAGGAGGCGTGGCAACAAATCTGGAAGCCATCGAAGAAACTTATCTGGGTGCCTGACAAGAAGTTAGAGTGGAAAGAGGCTTGGAAACAAATTTGGATTCCAGACTGGAAACAAATATGGGTACCAGGTGTTAAAAAGATTTGGCGTCCAGTATGGATATCAGAATGGTTCCCATCGCCTGACCACCATGAACACGTACACGAATCCCACGATTGGGATAGAAGTGACAACAATGCAACTGCCAGCCAAAAATCTGTAGTCGTGAAACCACCACCGCAACAGACAGCTCCTCAGCAGTCACAACAATCTACATGGCAATTTCCCAAATAATTTATTTTAGTCCTAAGGCAAATTGTCTGTTTTGTGTAAATATGAGTGAAAGAATGAAATTATTGAACAGCGAATGATTTGGGAACACGCGATGCCATAAGAGGACATCTCGCAGCCTGCTTAAGAAACAATAGCATCATGGTGCTCACATAGGTAATGATTCCGACCGTAATTGTATTATATTGCATTGCGAAAACACTAAGCGATGCGATTGTTTCTTTTGAAGGTTCCGAGTACAAAAACACACTGTATATGTTATGTTGGGATTGCCCAAAATCATTTCACGAGTAAGTTTTTACGTTATGAAGACGAGCTTTAATTGATGATGTTGTGAGAGGTCGGTTTGCATATGCATGCGGCAATTTCGTTCACGTCAGAACCTGAATGGACTCCCAAAACCTAACAAAGAATTGTTAGGCACCTGTAAATTGAATCCCTATCGCCTGTAATTTTTGCCCCGCTGCTGAAAGTGACAGATAAACGGGTGACAGTTTTATTTTATGGAAAAAACAGAGCAGTTTTATCGTAGTGCTAGCAACAGAATGGCGAAATTAATTACCAAAGCTACGCTCGCTGTATTTAAAGTCAATCAGTGTTCTTCTGTAAAGACAAAGTATGCATAATTGTTCCATTAAGTCGTTTTTACGTCGTTTTGACGGCCATTGCTCCAATGCCTCTTTATAAAAATAAGTAATTTCGGCTTGACGGAACCTATACCCACTGACTGTCTTGTTGTTTTGTGTATAATGTTATTTTTATTTTGTAAGTTGTTTATAGATGTAGCGAAACCAATGAAATAAAGATAAGTATTGTTTTTATATTAATACTTGTTTAACTTTTGTAGCACTTGACCTACATGAGTAATATGATATGAGACTAATCAGTCTCATATTCATTACATACTTTATTTTTTTCACTTTTGACCTCTATAATTTTTGATATCGAAAATGGTATCAGAAAACATAAAGGATTGTTGTTGTATTTATTTAAAAGCATTTGCATTACGCATATGTGATTGACTTTCGATATAATCCCTGTTCTATATAAAGTTGCTCACACATGTCCGGGCGCGGCAGTGACCATTTTTCATCAGGTGGACTGCATGCTTGCATTCCGCTTCATTCTCGTAAAAAAAGTATCCTTTAAACGAAAAGACGACGGCACTTAACACTGCTGTTATTAAACAGAAGTAGCTGGAGCGGTGGTGCCTCTGGATACGATCCATTAAGATATCTACCACCCTCATAATAATCTAATGTGACACCTAATAACATCCTTTTACTTGAATAATCTATGAAAAAAAAATTTTTTACAACTAATTAGTTGGCACAATAAAATCACTTTAAAACAATAAACACAATTGCCACAATTAAACAAACTGAGCATAATTATGTCTTGAAACAAAATTCTATCAACAAATTAAAGCCGTTTAAGTGTAGTACAAGAATTGGTGATTAAAATTTTAATTGACTTCACCAAGTATCAGTGTTATAATTAATTTTATCTAACATACTTCATATTAATTAATAATACGGTTTTCAACAGCTAATAGGGTATATCTATAAACGTTATCTTAAATGCTATTTATGGGTTAATAAAACGCAAAAGTATAAACATCACTATATTTTAATTAAGCTAACATGCAATAAAAATTGTATAGTAATAATTACGTAGGGAGTCTTCGATAACGAAGTTAAAATACAATAATCGTAAAAACGCATAAATGTTAAAGATTTAAAAGAGCCGTATAGAAAATGTACGACGGGTAAATATTAAAACATTATAATCGTCATAGTAAAAAATGTATAGAGTACAATAAAAACGCAGTGTGCTATCATATGAAGTACTATTTTCTTATTATTAACGTATGCAGAAAGTAATAGCAATATAAAACAAGTTAGTTACACAAGGCTCATAATTCATGGCCACAGATGATTCAAAAATACTCGAAAAATTATTAATAATATACAGAAAACTTTATTAATATGTCGTAAGAAGTTCCCACTTATGGTGCTATAACAGCAAATTATTAAATAAGCGCGCCATTATTTTTAAAAAGGGCTTACTTATTATTCCACTTAATTAGGCATTGGGTGTGCTAACTGTTCTCCATAATGTATATGTAATGGATATTTGTATGATAAAATAATATAATATTTTTTCTACATATTTAGGACGAAAATGGAATGCGAAATATATCACTCTATTTAACTCATACGTCGTATATTAGCAAAGCAAAGATAGTCAACTAGAAAGCCTATGCACAGGTTAATGCAAATGTTTCGATGTCTCTTCTCCTGTTTAGCACTGGGATTGAACTGCACACTACTGGTGGGATTTTAGTACTTAGGTATTAATGGTAAATGGCAATCTGAAAATTTTCCATTACTATCAAAGCGCGGTCTCCACAACGTGATACGAATGAGGTTACTAAGAATCTTATCTCATGTTCAGATGCGTTGCGTTACCGTGAGACGTAATTTCGAACTCCTCTTTTATCACACCTAAGAATACCTTTGCGCATAGCAATTCTATTATTGAACAGAAGTAGGTGTGGTAATGGTGGTATTCCTGAAGTATAACCATAAAAGTCTCTACCCTCAAAATACCGATTAATAGTGTGTAGCGAACATAGATAACGATTTTTCTGACCTACAATTTTGCAATTTTCATTAATATACGTGGAAGGACCGCTAGAGTTATCTGAACTCTTTAAACAGTCGAGAATTAATAAACAACAGTGTAAATTCTCGAGGGTAAGTTTCCCGCAATCTCGTTTTCAGTATTCACGAAAAAAAATGTTATCATTTTCTTGTATTCTTGGCAAACAAATCTTAATTGGCAGTTGTAGTTACTACTGTTAGTGCGATAATTTTTGTGAGTACTGCTATTCATTTGCGGTTTCTGTATTCGCGACATATGGGCGAAACATAAGCCCCACGAAGGTGATTGTACTGTATAAATCAAAGTATATCAACATCATAGCTAAGTCACAATGAATAATATAATTATGATTCCTATTCAAACTTTTACGTATGCTTGAATGGTAAGAGATGGTATTTCTCATTAACATAACACTGGGAGTAAGTGACAGCCTTATACCTAGACGCTAATTATAGGGAAAGTTTCATAAATTCTGTGAAAAAGAGATTCACACACATCACAACACGAGTTAAAAAATAATTATAATGTTTGGGAGACACAAATACTAAACGAATCTACCTACGTCGACGAATTTATCTACACTTGATAATGGCACTGCCTTTACTTTTATATTTAAAAATATATAATCATAATTTGACAAATATTTTCCTACTTTTACTTATTATTCTTCAAAGAAACTAACTAGCTACTAGCTAAATTTGCATCCACGACATACCATATGTACCATTAGTTTTATAGAGCGAAAAGTGTATATGACAAAATAACTACGACACATTGAGAAAGATTATGCTGTCGAATTTAAAACTTCATAAAACCGCACACCGCTAGACGTTAGTTAGAATCAAATGTTAGTTCAGCAATAGCTCATGAGCTCACTGATGTAGCAAGGCTTCCGACAACATTCCTCGATGAGGCCGGCGATGCGTTTGGAGCGTGCGGCGGCGGACATCGCGTACGAGAAGCGCTTCGCCAACCAATCCCACTTATTCCTGCTAGCTTCTGGAAATAGAGGAATTGGAACAAAATTAACATTTATCAATAATGAATGATGCTTTCAATAAATCATATATGTGATTATCTCTATCCGTCTATCTGTTAAGCAATGCTGGAACCTGCTGATCTGTTTTAAGATGGTCTTTCACGCAAATACAGAACGCTCTACAAAGAAATTAAGATCAAAAGTTTTGATCTTAGTTTCTTCGCAAAGCCTTAAAATTACCAACTGTTTTTTACATAAAAACATCCTATCACTAAATTGTATACTTCACATAGCTAAAATATAAAACTAGTAACCAAATATTCCCAAAAATCAAAGCACATTCGATACAAATTTAACAGCATAAAATATGGAATCGCACTTCATATGATTCGTTTGCATACATTGCTCCCTTATATCTAGCAGTACGGAACGGTACGATACCATACAATAGGATGGAATCAGTATTCAAATGTCATATTTTATGCAACGGCGGTGAAAAGGCGACTAAAATAGAGGAAAAGATTCTGTCTTCGCCGAATACGAGGTAGTTTAACAGTTACTGTAAATGATATGAATTCAGGCGTTTTACGTAATGGCTGCAACACTTTTCTCTTGCAATAGGGAATGGATCTTTTGTCCTTATTGGGCTTATTGCTATTTGATGGTGGTAGAACTCTTATGGTTCGACTCCGGAAGCACCACCGCCCCTCCTATTTCTGCCTCATAACAGCTGTGCTGTCCGGTGCTGTGTTCTGGTCTGAAGGGTGTGGTAAGGGAGACATACTTTTCCGAGGCATTCCATCTTAGTCCTCAGAGGTAGCAACGCATCTGTGGCTAACCATATGTGAGACTTTGATCTTACCTAGGGTTGATTACAGATGTCCATGGGCGGCTGTAGCCACTTACCATCAGGTGGACTGCATGCTCGTTTGCTACTCCCATAATATATAAAAAAGAAATAAGAGCTCATCATTATATAGGTGATAGAACACCTTTTTTTAAATTTAAGTAGCAAACGAGCATGCAGTCCATCTCATGGTAAGTGACTGCCGCCCATTGATATCTGTAAGCGACTTTATGTAGAACAGTGGTTATATCTGAAGTCGAAAACATATGCATTGCTACTCCAGAGGACTATGATAGTCGTTTCATATGTAATAAGCCAGCAACCACAACCTTCCACCAAATCGCCTGAACTGCTTCATGTTAGAAATAGGTGTGGCAGTGGTGCTTCCGGAGTCGAACCATAAGAGTTCTACCACCATCAAATAGCAATAAGCCCCGCCGGGAGGTACCGCCCTCCCTAGTCTGACTACACTGGTTCTACCACTTAATTCGCAACCACCATTACGCCAATTTTTTCATAAAGTTTGTGGCTACACGTACTAAATCATCAAAGGTGTGTGAATTAAGTCAACCTATCGGCTTACTAATTGCAATTGTTTACCGTGCCTGTGACTGACATAACTTTATTTAGATACGATTTACAAAAAAAATTCAATGCCCTTATAGCTTGTATTTATTCTAATACTCGTGATACTTTATATTCATCTCAATCTCTCCTGGCCTACCAGTCAGAAGTTCCACTTCGCCGAGTGTCAATTTCTTTTTTGTAGGAAAACATAGTATTGTACAAGGGTAACTACATCAGTCCACGTGATAGATTGTCCTGATCCCACAGACGGACTTATCATCCCAAAAATTTAGAAAGGTTTTGACAAACCGCGTGGCGGAGTGGTCACCATACCTGTCTGACACGCAGTGGGTCCCGGGTTCGATCCCCGGCTAGACAGACATCTGAATGATGAGTTTAGATTTCTGTTCTG
>MOOZ01000789.1:641438-652124 GCA_002930495.1 Cecropterus lyciades
CCCCCCGTCTATAATACTTACGTAATACTTGAATTTCCTCCCTCAAATGCGTAATTTTTTTAATTAACGCCTTTAAATATTTAGTTCCTGGATAAGATGCAATTGTACTGTCACCCTAGGCTACTACTATGCAATAAATGTCGAGCCCTTGCATTTTAAATAACCAAAAAAGTAACAAAAATTAAGACCGAATATCAAAATAATTAAAATAGTACATAGTCTCGAAGTACATAGTCTCGTACATAGTCTCGCTCAACTTAATCCTAAGTCATAACATTTATAGTACTTCTGCAACATTATCAGAGTAATGGAATTCAAAGTCAAATTTTTCATATGCCTCGTTTAAGAACCTATTAAAAATATGCTAGCAACAACTAACAAACTTATATGGTTTAAGCAAGTTGTATTCATTGTATACATTTTCAGGGCTAAAAAGTTGAAGGTCAAATTTAAATAGTATGTCTCTGCTCAATAAACTTATTATAATACGTAACAGCCATGTAAGTAACACCTGTGGCTTTGGAAGGCAGTACCACTCGATGAACTCCGAGGAATTAAAAATCTAGTTTTTCATCAAACGTACCTTCTTAAGATTGCTCTTATAATCATACCCGTAAAGCACTAGATGCGTGACTCCTTTAAGGCATTAGGTATCAATGCACCATCAGGTTTGAGGGCCAAAGGGCTACCTCCTATGATTAAAGCTTACAGAATGGCTAGCTTCTACAGGTTAGAATTGAAGTACCCCTGCATCATCATGTTTGAGGAGTTGAAGGTTAAATTTTCATCATGTCATGTAATTTTAAATACAAAACGGTTACTCCAAGTTGCATAAGAATCGGGTTAACAGTGACTAACTTGCATACTAACTTCCATGCCCTATTTTAACCCTTTCAACCCCTTTCTTCGCAATAAAGGTGGACCTGTGTCCTTTCTCACGGTCAACTTTATCTTCGTACTAAAAATCATTAAAATCGGTTTGGTGGTTTAGGCGTGAAAGCGCAGCAGACAGACAGAATTACTTTCAAATTTATATTATTAATATAGAAGGGATTACTGAGCAGAGACATACTAAGAAAAATTTGACGTTCAATTCCTCAACCCTGATGATAGGTACTTCCATGGTATTCAAAGGGTACTTCGAACCTAGACTATAGAAGTTGACCATTTGGTGCTTGCGTATATACAGTAAGATTACTATGCAGAGATATATTTGAATTTGCAGAAAATTTTGACCTTGATCCTCAAACCTGATGATTGAGGGTAAGCCTAAATGATAAGAGTTAACCATTTGGTTTACACGGATATATCACGAGATTGATAAGCAGAGACTACGATGACAAGTTTGACCTTCAACTCTTCAATCCTGATGACGCAGGGCTACTGAGGGCTTAAACCATAAATGTTGGCCATTTCTTGCTTACGTATGTATAATAAGCAGAGACATGAAACTTCAAATTGAACCTTCAACTTTTAGACCCTGATGATGCAAGAATAATGCCTCTGTTATGGCTTAGGACTAGGTTGACCTTTAGTTAGTTTGTCGGACGGGTTAGGTTAAGTTGGAACATAAATGAAAACGGAAAAACTAAGCGAGCACGGAACGCCCAGTTCATATGAATACAGACCTAGCCTTTATTCACCTCTATACAATTTATAAAAGTTTTGTTAGTCATGACTTAGTACTAAAATTTACATTTGGAAGTTGAATTTACCTATGAGTGTACTAACGAAGCAAAATTAGTGATATTATATGAATACAATTATAAGTGTATCATTACTAAAAAGCGTGAAAAAAAATATTTTACAAAAAAAGGAACCGACTTCTTTGCCATAAAAAAGCAAAAAATAGTTCAAATATATGTTGGTTTCTTACATACACAATACATGGTACATAGTTCTGAAGCCCAAATGGCTTGGCGGTTATCCGACTTCAATTTCAGTTTTAGTAGTCGTGTTTTTGTTTTCTTAAAAATCTTAGTAAACCTCTATTTAATGCGAATTTTTTCGCGAATTCGTCATATAAGAGTGATATTAGCAAGCGGTTTCCTTAATGGTGTTTTGTCATTTGAGCTTCTGTAGTCAATCCAGAATATTATTATTAGTTTTCCTAGACTTCAGCTCCGGGTATGTTAGCACCTCTGAAGAATAATTAAGTGTTGTGCGCTAAGGCCAGAGTCAGAACCAGAAAGAGTTGCAAGAACCACAGTGAGTTACACCACCAATTTCGTCCAACCAAGCCAGTTGAAACAGCAAGTCTACCAACAACCTTGCAAGGCCATAAACTTACCTTATCAGCTTCACGTTTCGTCATGATCTTATCTTTACTCAAAATGGTAACTTGACAATTTTAAATATGTATCTCAGTTGTTTTGGGTATGTTTAGATTTAGCTGCAG
This sequence comes from Cecropterus lyciades, assembly GCA_002930495.1. Taxonomy (NCBI): domain Eukaryota; kingdom Metazoa; phylum Arthropoda; class Insecta; order Lepidoptera; family Hesperiidae; genus Cecropterus; species Cecropterus lyciades. The sequence continues at coordinate 643,837 of MOOZ01000789.1, forward strand.
AAAAGTACCAATATGTCATGTATTTTATAATAAAGGTATAAAAAGAAAAACAACAATTAGTGGTTATCCTTTATTGAATCATTTATTCCATTGTTTCACACACAGAGTTTTGATAGAACAATACAATGAGATCGTTTAAAACATTTATCTGTGAATATATTATACGATAGTATTACTCGAAACTTCGAAGTTGATACGCAGTTACAGTTTTTGATAGTTGAAGTATTTCTATAGTAAATAGTGGAATTAGTTTCCCATATAATATTTATAATACTGATATAGTTATTATAACTGACCCAACTATAATTATAATAGTGACACCAAATATGGTTGTGAGACAATAAAGACAAGCCACAAGATCAGTCGCATTACGTTGTAACCAGCTAAATCATCTCAAATACATTAACACTCCGTCCCCATTCTTTATTGTCCCACCAATAACATTAAAGCTACTATAACATTGGCATATATTGTGAGCCGAATGTTTCGTTTACAACACTTAAGAATTTACTGTCCACCAGAAATCACTAACTACAAGAGCGTTTTTGCAATTAAACAAATATTTTTGATGTGAAATTAGTGTGTACAAAATTATAGAAGAACGGAATATTAAAAACAAAAAACAAAATCGAACTAAGAAAATAGGATCGATGAGAAGAAGCCATTTAATGGGAACTCTAGGTAATGATTAACTTCAGTGAAATTAGGCGTTTTGGGACGGATAGTTCATTGATCCCTGAAACTGCTCCCATAAAACAATCGTACATACATATTTATAGCAACCGGGAAAGGCCAAACATTATCCTCTGCTTGAACTGCATCCCCAAAATAGAGCTCACAGTCAGTTGCAAACCAACGAAACGAAAGATTCTTTCTCATTGTCTTTCGAGCGTCGATCATCAAATAAATCTATCCCATTCTATACTTTATCTAGAGTTGCTCTAGTAAAATGTGCTTACGCCTGTTTTTATAGCAGAATTTAAAGAATTAAACGTCAAAAATATCATTAATAGAAATCTATCTTGACGATAGAATATCTCACACTTTTGGCCTCATTTCAATTTCTTCAGACATTTCCTCACAAAGCGTAGGACATTACCTGATTCATGGTTCGGCAATCCATATGATGCAGTCCATTCACTGCCGTACTGCTATACAGGCCTTGAACTATCAACAAGATAGGGGAAAGCAAAAAATAATGTGGAACTCGACTTTAATATTGTTGAGGGAGTCTGGAGGGATTATTATAGAAAGCAGATAGCAGAGCAGTTTCGTAGGAGGTCTTAAAAATGAAGTAGAAGTTGAATTTACAAGTAGAAGTAATGCGACAAAGAATTTACATTAATGATAAACTGCCAAATATATACAGACATAACAATTAAATTACCACTATTTGTCGTTTGTATCATCCACTGATATCTAAACTTGAATGAGAGCCTTCACTATATTCACCAACTGACAATCAGCCAATTTTAAGTACAAGGGTAATAGTAGATATAAAAAAAAACTAAGTGATAAATAAAATAATTAAAATTAATAATATATAAATGATACAAATATAGCTTAGGTAGGAAAGATGAAATTCGATTACATTGGTTCTGGATGATAAATGAGCCGATGAAATTTAGTAACCTTAGGACGGATTATTCGTAGGATAAGACTGCTCTTCCACAATCCTGATATAAACGTATAAAAAAGTAACCGGTTACGGCCAAAAATTACCTTCCGCTTAAACTGCATCCCACAAACAGAACCTATAACTTAGCTACAAACTCTCATAACACGAAAACACACCATTGATACCGTACTGAGCTGCAGCCTAGTTCATGGCTTAACGACCCAAGGGATGCAGTCCACTCGCCCCCTTCCTGCTATATAGGCCTCGCGATTACAAATCAAAAGGGTAGGGATATCTCTCAAACTAAATTAAATTCTAAAGTAAAATTTAATATCATTATTGAGTAAACCAGGGGGATAAATTATAGGTAAGAGATTGTAGAGCAGTTCCTAGGAAATCTTGCCTTAGGAATAAGAGTGTGAATTACAAGAAGAAAGTGTGACATAGAGTTACCATGACTTTTATTTTAATATAGCTTAGGCTTATAAGAATTTAGATCAGTACTATTTTGGGGTCTTTATCAATTCGCCAGCTAATCTGTTCAAATTAGCTAGCGAATTGATAAAGACCCACTTTCCAAAATTGACTTACGGCGCCAAGTTTTAGAAGTTGATTCACACGGCGTTACATTTATCTAAAATAACTGAAAAGGAGCCGCATTTTAATTCATACAGTAATATAACCATACACTCACTGGCCAAAACGACCAACCAAAGAATTGATCAATTTTGAAAATCCGGATAATATGGTAACCCTGTATCCGATGATTAGGGATGATGATATGACGAAGGTTAGTTAGTAAATGTACTAATGATTAGGAGTCTCTGCTATGTTTGTTACTGAACCAACTGAATTTCAGACCGAGCCATTTTATGGAGAAAAAGTAAGTGTCCATAAAAATAGAAACGGCATACCAATATTTAAATCTCTTTCACAAGTTACTATACTTATCAAATACCTACAATTAGAATACTGGCCCCCTAGCTTTACTCGTAAGAAGATGAAGTAGTAGTTTTTCAGTCTTTCAGTACTTGCAACGACCGCTATAAATTCAGATAATTACGTATTTTTAAAAAGTAGCTAATCTTTCGCTTCCTTCCCTTTTTCACATTTTATTATTACGTTTATATATTGAGGATTAGCGCCTAAACGTTAAAACTGTCAAACTTATATTATTATTTAAATGTATTTTATTTTGAGTTAGTTCCAATATTTACCTTACTAAACATACCGCTTTTTTGGACTGATTAGTCTTAGGCCCTACATTATTTATTATGTTACACATGCTTCTTGAACAATCAATCCAACTCTTAATCAGTTGCCTGAAATTCAATTTATTCAGTAATAGACATAGTAATAAAATAATATAAATTTAACGTCTAACCCTTAACATACTTAATAAATAATTCCTATAAATAGGAAAACAGTCTTCCATAATTTTATATTGAAAATTTGTAAAATGTTTTTGATATATAAAAAAAAATATCGTTAAAAATTCGAGTAGTTAATTGATGTTGTTTTCATCAATGTGTGTATCAATCATACAAAATATACATAGGGGAATTACGATTAGGACATTGAAATGAAAGTAATGTAAATTTTTTGAGTACCTACTGTTTTAACTTATTATGTTAAACATAATAAACAATTAGAATTACAACCAACTAAATTGAATCTTATTAAATTATAATAATATCACAATACGTTGCAGAAACATTATGATAAATAAAAAACGCGTGTGTTACTAACCTTGTGTAACTATGGGATCTGGTGGTATGTCCAAAAAGCACACAAACAACAACCATTTACGTAGAAGAAACGACAAAAAATTCTTGAGGAATTTAATCCGAATCGTAGAAATCCGCTGGAGTGCAGATGATGACTTTCTCCTTGCTCAACCTATTGAAGACCAGCCACATCTTGGGCTTGGAAGGGCCCTTCTTCTTATTCTCCTCCTTTTCTTTCTTCTTCCTTTCCTCTTCCTCTCTCTTGGCCTTTAAAAGAAAATTATATTAAATATATGTTATTAACAATAATAGTATATAACCATTGCCTATGGTAAGAAGACTTACCTTACTCTTCAGGCATCTCTCAAAGAGCTCGGGGAAGAAGCCCACCTTCCTTCTTTGATCACGTTCCTTAACGAGTTTCTCGATGAAGTTCAGGGCTGTCTCCACAGTCGTGAAAATTATGTCATGACTGACCGGTTCCCGAATATATTTAAGAGATTCGCGGTATCTCTTCACGTCCTCCTCATATATTTCAATCTTGCTGATTTCGATGTTGTTCGAGAATTTTTCGATATCATCTTCGTCAAGAATGCGCGCTTTTTCAGCAAAGAAGTTGGCAATCATTTGGCGGTTGGCTTCTTCTTCCTCCTCAGTAGGCTAAAATAACGAAATACATACAAATTATATGTGCCTAAGACGACCAAATACAAGAATTGAAATATATTATCTGATAACATAATGTGGAACGTATATATCCCACCAAAAACATAAATGTAAAAAAGGAGAGCCAAGTTCAATGCTGATTGACCAAGTCAGTCAGTAAAGACGTTTTGAGTTATAGAAGGTCCAAAAGTGGCACCAAGTGGTTCGTGTAATATTAGACTCGGCGCTGGCTACCCAGTTCCTTTGCTTGAACTTGGCTTGACATGCTGCCGCGTGTCTAGAATGCAGTGATTTTTCAAGAGCTACCTCATTTTCTTAACTTTCTAGTGCTAAATTAAAATTACATACCTCATAGACCGCAACTTCCTTTTCACCAAAGCCAGATGGCAAATCAATGAAGTCCTGGAACTCGGGTGGAACATCTTCCAAAGGCTCAATAAGCTGATTAACGCTAGCTTCTGGCGCTTTATCCTTGTCATTGGGTTCCTAAAATAATATGATGTTGTTTTTAAGACACTTTCAATGTACGCTATATTTACTGATTACTTCCATGTTAAGTGACTTTTTAAAGTATTTATTAGGTACGTGTTATACAACTGCATGCACTTAAATAAGATTGATAATTGATTTAATCAAAATCCCTTTTTTTATACCTCAATATTTACTCCGAAAATGTTATCCATCATAGGTTGCGCGAGAGGCTGCTCAAACACTGGTTGAAGCTCAGCATAAGATGCAGTGACTAAGTCTTGCGGCACAGAACCGAAAGCTGTATCTACCATACGTATTCCACCCTAACAAAATATAAAACAAATCTTTAACATTTGCCTTATTGTTAATAACATACTATTAAATAAATGCTTTCTAAATTCGTACCTCCTTCACATCGCTAGAATTGTCATAAACAATTGGTTTGGCAAATACACCGTCCAATCCTTCATAAGAGACCTTAGCCTTAACAAGCAGTTCATTAGAGTTTCCATCCTTTAGGACGCTCTTATTGAGAGGCTGCAACAAACATTAATATAATATATTGCACTACAATAGCAACAATGTATTTAAATGTAGTTGCCCAATTCTTACCAGCTCTTCCTCCGGCAAATCATTTTCTTGGATTGCTTCCAAAGTCGCAACCTTTATTTCCGGTAGCTTTATAGTGGTACTGTTATCTATCGGTGGCATTTTTTCAGCGTTAATCTAAAACCGTTGCAGTATCATAAGAATTCAATAATTAAAATTTAATAACATTTTGATCAATAGAAAATTCAAGCAAAGCTTAAACTACCTTATTTCTCGGAGTATTACCAGGTATTTTCATGATTTCTTCAAGAGAGTTACCATCCGATGTCTCATTCTTATTAGCTTCTCCACTCCAGAGAGGATCAAATTCCTCAAGGATATTCTTGGTCTTTCCCTCAGTCAAAGTAACAACAGACATAGGTTTTAGGTCAACCAGTGACTCGTTAGAGGAAGCTGTATCTTGATCTCCACTCTTGACGAAGCTTGTTTCCTAAAGAAATATCATATATGACTAGGTACTCTGTATGTTTTTTTTTAATATAATTTATAATTGAAGTAGCAAACGAGCATGCAGTCCACAGTTATGGTAAGTGGTGACTGCCACCCATTGACATTTGTAAGCAACTTCATATAGAACAGGGGTTCTATCTAAAGTCGATCATAGACGCGTTGCCACCCCGGAGGACTAATATGATCGCATACGCTTCCAAAGAAACGCCAACACTGCTGCACGCCAGAAATAGCTGTAGCGGAGGTACCTCCTTGATCGAACAACACTGATGGTTAACAATCTATGAGATGACTACAATTTATAAGTCGATATATGCAACATTTGTCACTAGGTTACCTGAATTTGCCCATGAAATGAAGTACGAATTACTTTATAGATTATAAAAATCAATTTACTTTATATTTATACCAATATAATATACATATATGGTTAAATATTTTGACAACCACGAGAACTGGGAGTTTAGGGCATTTTACCTTGCCATGGGGTATATCTGGAGCTGGTCTAATCTTAGCCCAGCCTGGATGCTTCTTCTGGTTGCCCGCCTTCTTATCATAAAAAGCCAGGATACGCTTCTTCTTACGATTGACGACTCCCTTCGCTTCACAATTAGGTCCATCGGATTCTTGGGACGAATGGTTTTCGGTGTTCTATTGTATAAAAAAATCATCCTATACTTGTCTATTGTCTACAAGTACACAGTACAATCACATCAAATATTTTCCGTTTTCTTTTTTATATTTTAGAACTAGCAATCGAACATGCAAACAACCTGATGGCAAGCCACCACTCTTGCCCATCGTTATCAACCCCAGACAAGATTAGAATATTACCCTTGAGGAGTAAGTTGGCGTAACTCGGAGAAGTACGTCTATAGGGGTTTACAAAGGGTTTCTAAACCCTTCAAACCAAAGCAATCAATCATCAATGCGTTTTTGGCAGAAATTTGTGGCGAAGGTGCCTTCGGGTTTGACAAAAGGTGATTCAACTCGAGGCCGTTAAGTGATATTATTCTGACTAGTTTCTTACCTCATATCTCTTGAGAGGGTCATGCGCTGAGCTAATGCTGGCCTTATAAGTGATATTATATATATATATTACTATTACTAACAGCTAGTTTCTTACCTCATATCTCTTGGGAGGATCGTGCGCGGAGCTAGTGCTGGCCTCATCGTCACTGTTCTTAGCTTTGGTCTTGAAGAACTTGTTTATGAAGCCCAGCCTCTTGGTAGGGCTCCGTGTAGAGGAATCCGAGTCCTGTGAACAGATTTGTAATTGCTGTCATTACCAAAAATATTGGTTAATCATGTTTTCTTCACCAAATTGTCCATTGCCTAAAATGTATATTATCATCACTACTTACTTATAAAGATCTGTTAAGTGTAAACACGAGGTTTGTGTGTTTGTTGAAGGTCTACCAAGAGCTAGCTAAACTTCGGGCCTGCTTCTCGTTAGGCTTTGGTAAACATTGATTCGATATTACTAATCAATCATCTGCTATGAGTTATCGAAGAATTAGATTTAAAGATCTTTATTTCTCATAAAATACAATTGTCAGTTACATGAGAACAATAACTTATTTCTTTTATACATTTCATACATAAACTAATCATCCTGGTGCGGGTACATAGAAAAAATAAGGTTGAATAAAGTTATGGATAACATGCGAATGCACATTTCCTTGGGTGGTGGTCCAAGTTAGAAACTTAGACGAGTTGCTTTAAATGAATTTAATTTATTATTGGCAATTAGTTGTATAATTGTGCTCCCACAGTTAAATTATTTTTACCATAGTTAGTTCTAACACGAAGTATAGTCAACTGGGTATGTCGACGTGATGCATATTCGTTTATTTGAGATTTCAATGGGAAAGTTATGTGTGAGTGAAAGAATCGATTCGATTAGTCAGAAAGCGTGCTAAATACCATTACCATACGCAAAAAAATCCCGGAGTGACAATGAAAATAACTGATAATTTTCAAACACCTGGTCAGATTTTTTTCAAACATACACAAGATCTCGTTGACACACGCCTTCACGAAAGAAGTGTGCAATTCACAGGCGGCAAAAGTGAAACTTTATAATAATAAATATATATTTTTACGCTCTGAAACATCGCACAAAGAGGAAACCGACAATATAAATTTCTGTGTAATGAATTCTAACTCATTCTGTCGCCGACTTAATCCTGTACATTTATGTGTTTGTTTCCATTTTGTGGCGCCGTTTCGTTTTATCGAGTTGAATGAATGAATGAATGACAATGAATCTAAATATATACATATATTAGATTGAAGTAGCAAACAAACATGCAGTCTACCTAATGGTAAGTGGTGACAACAGCCCATGGATATCCGTAAGTAACTTCATATAGAACAGGGGTTCTATCTGGAGTCGATAGCAGATGGAAGACTAAGAAGATCGACTCATATAGGTGAGCCGGTAACCACACACTTCCATCGAATACAAGAACTACCTCACCCTTGAAATACATGTGACGGTAGTATACCTGACAAATATATTTATACTAGCTGCGCCCCACGGTTTCACCCGCGTGTTAGTTACTACAAAAAAAAACTAATTTATGTATTTATTTGGATAAGAATAAATATTATATTTATAAAAACAACTTCGCAAATAATCCGTTATTTTGGGACAAATTTGGTTAGCATATAAAAGGGTACAGTGAGTTTACCTGAAAAGATAGACATATGCTGTCGCTGACTTTTTTTTAGAACTTTTAAAG
>MOOZ01000789.1:692211-705944 GCA_002930495.1 Cecropterus lyciades
GTTTTTTCTTTAATATTAAAGTACATGTATTAGGATGAATGAAATTTATAATATTTATTCACAAAAAATATTAACTTTTCCGAATTTTACTAACCGAATTTCTTTTTTTTTATTCAATTCAATCAAAATAATATGATTTGATATATGTTAAAAAATAACCAAATATTATAAAGTGAATAGAAAATGTATAGAAAATGAGTGAAAAAAAAGTATCTAATGAGTCAGAATAAATTGATGATAGTAAAGCATAACTACTTTTGAAATATAACTTAACATGTTATATTTCAAAAGAAGACAAACACTGGTATTTCTTAAATTCTTAGTTTCTAAATCTTTCACATCATCTTTCATTACATCTCCCACACCAGGTCAAAAGTTTGGAAAAGTATTAATGCCTACATATCAAATGGCATACTTCAGCAGAAATATAATAACTATTTTTTCGCATTTAAGTCAAATGGACAGATTGATATGGACTTCTTATAACATTATAAAATTTCGAATCTTCTGGACTTTCACTTTCCTGGTCTTATCACTGTTTGTAACGAATGGACTGGAATATTATATTACCATTGGATAGACCTATGATTTAGATATACGTTCGTTATATATCACTGACCAAATCCCAGACCAGCGCATAATGTTATTTTATATAGAAACATGTTTATTTGGTTGCAAACTCTTGACCTGGCTAATATAGCCTTATAGGTATTTAACAGCCAGTAACCGTTATAAATGTGAAAATCCTTCAAAATTTATTTGTCAGCAGTTTATTGGGTAAATAAGCGTTTTTGTACCCTACTATCCTCTCCCATCTTAGCGGTGATATTTATTTATGGGTAATCGGTCTTTCTGTGCTACAACATGATTCCTATCAACTGCTGTCGTTGTTTTCGGCCAGATTCTAAACCAGATTAAGAACATCTATTCATAAATATTATTCACACTTATATCCTTCAAATATAATATCTTATCATATCTATATTTTGCAAAGAAAATTAAACGCCTCTTTGTACGTTCCTCCATTCTAACAACCATACTACTCTACGTATACGTAAACGATTAATATTTAAACTACACACAAATTACGATTTTATAATCGTTTCACTACTACAGATATTATCAATGAAAATCTAAAAAACCCACGCACGTGGGTATGGTGCAGATGTGGCGTAGATTCAACAGCTCTACTACGAAAAAGTTCGCTATGTATAGCTTCAATATGAACATGTAGGCCATAAAACAGCATGGCATAGATGTAATATCACTAAAATGAAAATATGCACTCAGAGAGAGAGTACGACGGACATATAATACCTTCCATATGAAGATGTAGGCCATAAAAGAGTATGGCGCAGATATAATAGCACAAATATGTACATGTAAGCCGACGAAGTAGCTATACTAGCGTAGTATTTAAAAGCATAAATACGAACATGTGGCCACGGAAGAGTGGGCCATAGATTTAATAGCATAAATACGGACATGTGGGCTACAAAAAGAGAATAGCTTAGACTAGATAGCATAAACAAGAACATATAGGCCATGAGATAGCATATATGTGATAGTAGGGCATAGATTTAAAAGCCCTAATATAAATATTGAGCCACTAGTGTGTGGGGTAGTTTTAATAGCCCCCACTTGTATGTGGCTTACTGCTACGAGCAGACGTGGTATTAATATTACATTACAATATGAGATTCATATTGACAAGAGCAACATTTGACAATTTGCTTGTAATTTAAACAAAAGTTCTTCTCTTCCTCAACTGCTTATTTTTCCTCCTCCTTCTTGACCTCTTCCTTCTTGTCCTCATCCTTCTCAGCTTCTTTCTTTTCCTCATCGTCTTTCTTGTTTTCCTTCTTGTCATCTTTCTCTTCGTCGTTCTCATCGGCCGGGATGTCCTGAACAATTGAAGAAATATTTTGTTAGGTGTGAACCTACGTTTTTCAAGCGTATTGCAATAAAAGTGATTTGCAAACTTTTAAATGGATTTTCAGTTATAATCGTGAACATTTTTGTTGATGTATCTATTTTAATACTGATGCTGAAGTATAAAATTAGAGGACTTCTTATTGATTAAAAATTACTTTAAATCAAACACGCGCAAGACATTCAGTAGTTGCCAACGGGTGGTGAGTGGCAACATAAAATTTATCCTGAATAACATTACGATGAAAAAGGCTAGAAACTTCGGTTAATGTTACTTACGTCGATGGTTTGGAGAGTTTTGCTGTATGAAATATAAAAGAGTTCGTTAAGGTGGACCCACAGAAGCAGTAAGTCAACATACACGCTGCAGTTGGCAATAAACTCATTAATATTCTTTCCTAATCCATAGACAAATTTTATCTGTAACAAACCATATAAAAACTTCAGATCCCATTCCCTCTATGCTTGGCAGTTTTTTCATATGCTGCCCATCATTACCTCATGTTATAAAAGATTGCCGACCACTGATTACTAGATTACCTATATGGTAACGTATACACTATAAAGACAAGCATGAGGTGAGAGCCTTGGAATCACTAAGCATTGTATCATTACGAATCATTAATTATACCCGCTAAGAAGGGAAACGGGGACAAATTATATTCATCTATGTACGTATATTTCAAAACAGTCGATTAAATACTTACTTCAACTAATGTCTTTGCGATCTCATTAACGTCCCCGTTGATTTGTCTGACGCGTTCGAGTGTTCCTCTATCGATATGCTTGAATTTGTCTGAATCAAACTCCGGTATTTTACCCTGCAAATATAAACCATATTACATTACATACATCTATGATAACCATATTTAATGAATTTTCTTCCAGAATTTACATGAACTCCGTAGAAAATATTACACATTAATTCGAAATTGCGAGTACATTTTAAATTTGTCTGTACAACACGAATACTGTCGATGTGTCGACGGTAATCAATATATTTGACATTTCTCTAAATAAAAACTGGTTACTCTCTTCCATTGGCATCTGTAATCAACCCTTAAATTAATTGGGACTTTTCCTGAGGTTCGTCGTCGATGTATGCTGCTCCAGATATAAAATACTTCAGATTTGAGTTATTTTAGTATCATCTGTTTAACCACGCCATTAGAGACACCGGCTGAACTGAACCTACCGAACAAATCCGAAATTGCACATACAAATATTATATTCTTTTTTGGCTTAAAGTAGTGTCTTTCAACCTGTGGTTCACGACCCCCTGGGGGCCGCGTAACTTCTGTAAGAGGCGCGAGAGAGGTCGAGAGAACTAGGTACTTCAGTAAATAATAAATATTAGAAGAAGAAAGATATATTAAAAAAAAGTTAACCGGTGGTACTCGTTATGTTAGGCGAATTTTACGCAGGTTTTAATTTCTACCACGCGAGTCGTGTAATAGAAAACATTGAAAAACAATGGCTTAGGGATTGTATTCATTACGAAAATTATACAGTTACCTCAGCCCATTTGTAAAGCCTCAATAAACTGGCTCGAACCTCCCACTCGTTATAGAACGAACGCTCTTGACGCGGTGGTTCGCCCGCCTAAAAATACATCTTGAATCAGATTCAATCTTTAGCCTGATTGCCAATTGGAAACTATCGCTTGACCTTTAGCTTTAGCATCTCAGTAAGTAGAGGTCAACGCTGCTGTCAAAAATGTTAAAAGTCTGTCAACTACTTGGTGACCATCAAGTAGCTAAGCATCTATACAGAAGCGTAGACTATTGACAGTTTTTTAATGAAATCAAATATATGCCGGCCAAAGCAACAGTTCAGCCGCTTAAACGAGATAGTAACTTTAGCAATCTCAAGCGACAGCCAATAGGCGATCAGCCTTATAGTGAAAAATACTAAATAACAACAAATTAGTAACTATAATTGTAAACAAATATCGAATTTCTGAGATTTAAATTAAACAGTCCTAAATAAATTTTATGTGGTGCGGTAGCAGGTCTATGTCGGTCATCCACCAAAATAGGCCTGCCGAAACAATATGAGGTGTATCTGGGGTGAGGTGCAAAAGAGGTTGGTGCGCTTCTGATCGTCCTGCATCGAAAGTGTTAACAAATACAATTATTGTTACCTGCGATTGCCTATCGGCGCCCATAACGCGTGGAAAACACCCAGATGCTCTTGGGAGCGCGGAGCGTTCCTTTTTAGTGATAGCCAATAGCTGTGAAACACGATATAAATTATTATCCATATTGTAAATATTGACAATATTTACCATATTGGTTCCCTCAGTTTCAAAGTATTATACAGATAACTACCACTACTAAAACATTAATTTAAAATGTTTCAATCTATTGTCTTTTTTATTTTACTTTTAACTCTGGACGCAACATTGACCAAATTGTGAAATCTGAAAAAATGATTATAGTTCCAACGACATACGTTCTATGATAATTCATACTCTTATATCTAAACATAACGAAATTATGGTAGGGGGAAAGAAAAGCTAAAACCTTTCGTGTAAATAAACGCTAGGAGGTTATCATAAGGAATTTGGCAAAGCACTTCCGTGCTTTCGATTTTAAGAGACAAAAGTAGAAAAAAATAGAAGAACTTATTCTGTTTTTTTCTTCTTTTGTCTCGAAAACAATTGATCAACATAAACATGCGTATATAGATTATAGATCAATTTTACACTTACCTTAGCAGGCGTCATGGGACGCGGGCGACGTACATGAGCGTGAAGCCCACCATGGACCCTACACCTCTCTTCATTAAATGCAGTTACCTGTTAAACAACGCTGTGCTAAACAAACCTATCTGTTTAATATTCACCCCCTCACGCTTCCAGTGTATGTTTCTAATCCTACGCAACTCTGATTTTTGAGGTTAAATGCGAACAAGGGCGCGAACAAGTATAATGAATGCGCTTGTTTTCTAACAGTTCGTTAGCGAAATGCACAAATTACACAAATATAGTGCGATTAGTTCATGCGCCAGTTAAAAGCAATATTCTAAGTAACACGTGCAGAAATGTATATTGTGCGTGAAGAATGCCCGTTTTCCAAAAAAATAAAAATAATAATTAATGCATTTTTTGTGCTTACAAGGAAGCATCCTGTCGATTCCAGGTGTTAGCATTGGCGACAATAGTTGGAGAACATCCATCTACTCTATTTCATACCTTGTCGAGAACTTTAATAATCTGACACGAGTTGGTGCCATAACTTCAGATTGTAGCCAACAATTGACACAAGTGTCAACCAATTATTAAATTAGTTTAATGACATTGTAACTTACCTTCTCAAATTCGGCGCGAGCTGTCAAATCCTTGGACCAATAAATATGACCCCATAGAATATCTGCACGCGTTTGCTGTTAACAAAGAGACGCACGTACTAAATGTTGGGGTTTATTACCCAACTGCTAAGAGGAGGGTTATGTTTTGACCGCGTATGTATGTACATATGTATCAATTTGCATGCCAATTTGACGAAACATGTATGCTCTATCTTGTTACGTTTCAAGTTAATATTAAAATGATTATGATTGTTCAATATTTCTCTGTACTCAATATTTGATATAGTCTTATTATCTGGCAGCAAAATGTATTGTTTTTGTGCATATCCTACCAGAGATAAACTTACTTATATAATATCTGCCAAGGGGAAAAACACTCTTTTTTAAATCAGTGCCTACTTTTGTTCCGAACCATTATCTATAAAAAACGGCAAAAATCACGTCTGTTGCATGGAAGCACCCCTTAAACATTTATTTTATTCTGCTTTTAGTATATGTTGTTATAGCGGCAACTGAGATACATCATCTATAAAAAAATTCAACTGTCTGCCTATCACGGTTCATGAGATACAGCTTGGTGACAGACAGATGGACAGACGAACAGACGGACAACGGAGTCTTTTAGTAATAGGGTCCCGTTTTTACCCTTTGGGTACGGAACCCTAAAAGCATCTAACAGAACTACCACTCAACAGATTACGACATCGTCGCGGTTACATACCTATACTATATACCTACCTATGTACCTAGTAGCTTAGGAGTCCATAGCGACGAAACAACGTGACACGTATTAATATATATTAAGATAAGCTATCCTACCTTTTAAGTTGGATCAAACTGCACACGGTGAGCAAATTTGATCGAAATCGGTTCAGTAGTTTAGGAGTTCATCGCGGACAAACAACGTGACACGTATTATATATATATAATATATATATATATATATAATTTTTTGAATTTTTCTCTCCGTAAAAACCATCCTCGTACTTCAAGGAATATTATATAAAAGAGAATTAGCGAAATCGATTCAACTGCTCTCGAGATTTGGGCCTAGCAACACATTCAGCGATTCATTTTTATTTATATAGATATATTAACACGTTGCTCATTTGCTATTCCTAAACTATAACAACATTACCGTACCTATAGAAAACTCGGCCATTTCATACTTTAAAGTAATACTAGCTGATAATTAAAACGATGGTATTAACCATTAAGCCTTTAAGGAAATAAAATCACTAAAACTCTCAAATCAACGATTAAAATGTATATTAATTAATAAAAGTGGCTGGCTAAAAACATTGTCAAAATCTAAATTGTTTCCAAATGCAATGTGTATATGATGAATGTTTCGTGTGCAAAGGTATTTATTTCAGCACTTCGATCATCAAACGCATTATCGCCAGATGTAATATTATATATATTTAACACATTAGTTCAACTCAGGAGGTATCACCGCCACACCTATATAGCGTGAAATTTTTGCGTTTGAAAGGATATGGTGGACGGGTCACTTATATCAGGCGACCATCTTAGACCTCGAGAGCAGCAAAGAATCTGTGATTATCTTCAGGTAGAACACTTGCTCTGTATGAAATTGCTCAGAGATGTCCATGGGCGCCAGTGACCACTCCCCATTAGATGAACTGCATGCTCGCTTGCTACTTCTATTTTATAAAAATAAACAGCCGTTTTTACGTTTTATAACATATCTTTCCTTCTCAAGTTGGGAGCTGCCTGAGTATTATTTTGGGAAATATGTAAATTTAACTCTACACATTACTCTTTATTCATAAACTAAACAGTATATTGTTTACTGTTCGTTGGGGACCGATTATTCCCAACTATTACCTCTTAATGAATGTGTACTGACAATAGTTCCCAAGTACTGTATCTGAATGAACATGTACTTTTCTTAGTTTATCCATAGTCGCAAATACAGTGTTTATTTATTTAATGAATTAAAAAATATATATATAACTTCTTTTTTAAGACAAAAACGTTCTGAATAAATTTATTCTGATATTTGCATTTTAAGGTTTTCCAACATAGTTCTTGGAAAATTAAGGCACAAAGACACAAAGCTCAGTAGCTTTGTGTTTTTGCTAAAGCTTTTTAATTTTCGTCTCACAAATCTCTTATCAAATCCTGCAGTTATATTTACCTGTTTTCGTGGATCGATCGGATAAGCAGCAGCCTCATCCTGCCTTCCCTCTTCAACCATAGCGCAGTAGCTGCACGCAGAAACGCACTGAAAACAATTGCTCATATTGTCACGGTTCTAACATTCTCGAATACGATCATATTAATTCATACTATTGTAATATCAAATTGCAAGAAATAAGCAAGGCCAAATTATTACCATGATTAATCATGAACCGGATGCTGAGATATTTACGGAAGAAATAGATATTATTCTATTTATATGAAGCTTCAGTCGAACTTCTTTTATTTTGAACCGACTTCGAAAAGGAGGTGGTTCTATGTTCGACTGTGTGTATTTTTTTATGTATGTTCAACGATTTCTCTCCCATTTGTGGATCGATTCCCAAAATTATTTTTTTATTCAAAATAGTATACTTCTGAGGTGGTCCCATCGGCACCGCGTCAGGATCTGATGATGGGATCCCAGGGAAATCGAGGTCAACTCTCAAATGTTATAGGCATTAACAATGTTTTTCATATATTTTCTAAAGTAATTGACACATTTGCATACAGTCATCATCATCTCATGAGGCTGAGCTGATGAAGGAAGGTACAACTCTTTAATGGTTAGATGATTTTTAAATTAAAATAACAATAAAAATAATTATTACTAAGAAATTAGTAAGCAGTGATATACAACAAAAAAATCTACCTTCAATTCCTCAACCCTGATGATGTAGGGTACTGCAAGCCCAAGCCATATAAGTTGGCCATATTTTGCTTACGGATATATATTAAGATTGTTAAGCAGAGACTAAGATGAAAAATTTGACTTTCAACTCTTCAATTCTGATGATGCAGGGTACTGCTAGCCTAAGCCATACGAGTTAGCCATTTGGTGCTTACGGATACATAATTAGATTGGTAAGCAGTAACTACGAAGAAAAAATTGGCCTTCAACTCCTCAATCCTGATGATGCAAGGGTACTGCAGACCTAAACCACAAATGTTGGCCATTTCGTGCTTACGGATATATAATAAGATTACTAAGCAGAGAGATGAGACGTCAAATTGGACCTTCAATTCTTCAACCCTGATGATTCAGGGGTACTTCGAACCTAGACTATTTTGACGACCCACGTGGTGGAGCGGTCACGCAAGCCTAATTTATAGCTTAGGATTGGGTTGAGCTGTAGTGATTTATATTGGATGGGTTAGGTTTGAACATAATAGAAAACATAAAACTAAGCGAGCAGGGCAACGCCCTGCGCACGGGTGCGCCCAATTCATATAAATATAGTCCTAACCTTTATTCACCTCTATATAATTTATAAAAGTTTGGTTAGTCATGGCTTAGAACAGAATTTTACATTTATGCTGAAAGTTGAGTTTAATTTAACAAAATATGTAAAGCGCCGACTTCGGGACTACTTACAATGTACTGTGTAGATACGAAACCAACATATATTTAAATTATTTTTTTGCTTTTTGGTGACATTGAAGTCGGTTGTAAAAAAAAATTGAGATGGTTTTACGCATCAGAGAATATCAGATTGACTGCAAACCCACGTCCTATTTACACCCAGTGATATTGCGGTCTTGGAGGCTTTTCTCGAAGAAATAAACGATATTTTACTCGATTTCTGTGTAGCTGCAGCGAACATTTTCTTTGAGTTAGATATTGGAAAATGGAATTTGAAAATAAAAGAAAATAATAAAATGACATTTTCAAAAATAATAAAAGCATAAAAATATGTACAAAAGATAAGATTTCAACAGGAACTAAATATTATAGCATAATGAAAATAACGCCATCTGCGTACTAACGTCCGCACTAAGTCGTACTAACACCGCAGCACGTTTAGTTTTGTTTCATACATAATAGTTCAGAAATGTATAACAGATGGCACTAAAATCAATAAGCGTGATCGCCACGCGATCCATTTGGTTTACGTGCGCCTATACATGTTTCGCATCTAAATAGTAAAATAACATTACCATTACATTTAATGTTACTCACCACATAACAACCACAGTTGTCAACAGTGGTCTCGCTGCAATGGCCACAGTGCTTCTGGAACGATTTGCCACATTTTTTTCCATAACGCTCGCGCAATAGACACGATTTCGACCATAGCAAATATAACAATTATAACTTTAATCTAAGTCTAAAAGGATTCAATTAAACGCTTTATTTAAGTGTTCGTTGCTGTGAAACATATGCTCTCTTTTTACCCGACTGCGTCAGAAAGAGGGTAATGATTTTCGAGCGTATGTATGTATTTTTGTTAGTATATATGTCCATTTCTTTGGCATGCGCTACAGCCCAAACGGCTTGACAGATTGTGACGTGTGACATATCATTCGAATCATCTTAGTTTGAAAAATAACAAAGACTATATGATTTTAAAAAATGGCGCCTACAAATACCAGAAAAAGAGGGGGGATAACTTTTTCACTACAATATGGGTGTCAAATGAAAGCTAGTAAATAGACCATTCTAAATATATATAATATAATACTTTTACTTGACTATTTTGACAAAAACCTCATATAAAGCGTAAATTTAAATATATCATTATGAACAAAAAAATATTTTAAGCAGTCGGGTTTGTTGGGTGGTTTTAATATTTTTAACAATTTAATTAGTTAATGCTTCGTAGAAACAAGATATAATAACTTCGCTAGTACGTATTTTAGCAAAAAATTGACGAGATATACTACCCAATTAAATAAAATATAATTACAAATATAGTGTCAATGCCAAGTCATTGCAATGCGAAAACCAAGTCACCTGCTAATAGGAAGACTTATAAATTGAGCACTCGCATAAAATATATTCTACGCAAGTGTTTTAATTATTAAGTTAAGTAGTTACATCAATCTACTGTGCGGATCAGGTTCGATCGAACCAGAAATGATAATGATGGTGAACAGTTCAATGGTTTGCATGATCAGTTCAACGAATAGGTGCAAAACAATTAGGAAAGCCTGGCAGTTTTGAGGGTATTAAAACTCACATTTTCGGCATCTAGTGGAGGAGCCGAGGGATGCACGTCAGCAACTGGCTTAGTTTCATTGTACCCTCCGGATCTACCGCGGCCATTAGGAGGAGGCTGTAATAAAAATTATACATGCAGGTATCTGGAGATTTCTTTAAGAGTCGGTAAGACCTATATGCTTCGACAGAGGTGGTACAACTGTCACACCCATTTACTTGCGTAAAGTAGTTTATGCGTTTAGTAGCGACGATTTCATAACAAAGATTTTTATACAGGGCTGACTTAAACATCCGCCAAAGTGGTAGAAGGATACTATCTTAGTCCTCAGGATTGACAGCGAATTGTAACGTGTTAACCTTAGGTAAAATTCCTACTTTATTTTGTTAAAAAAAATGATTATACAATAATATAAGAATCAGTGGTTGATGGTGACCTTGCATATTTCTGCAATATATAAGCAGTGTAATAAAATTGACTTGTTTGATATTTTAAGAAATTTCACTAATTATTCTAATATTGTCGGATATATAAATTAACTAATGGCTTGAGTGCATAACAAAAGAAATGCTAGAGGCTAATGTTACTGTAATGTTAATGTTAATGCTGGAGGCTAACATTAGCCTCCTACCCTGCCTACATTACCCTATCTTAAATGAGTGCTTATCAGCTATTAGAAATGTGTGTCAGCGTGATGTGAGAGAAACTTGTAAGAAACATGGACTCACATTCTCGAAATTGGGCGGAGGTGGTAGCTGAATCGTATCCAGGTCGATAAGCGGCTCATTTGTAGCTTGCAAAACCCATCGATTAGCCGAGATGCTCTGTAATAAAAACACGATATATGTACTTATGTATTATCTACAGGTATTTTATGGCTGATTGCGACTGCTGAGTTGTGAACACTTACTATCATCGGATGAGTTGTTTTTGCTACTTAAATTATAAAAACACTTTTATCGAGATTTAAAAAGGTGAAACTTACTATTTTGCCCTTTGACGGTGGAGGAAAAAGTGTCGTTGGGCGGGCGGGCGCCGGCTGAGCCACGGGCTTTTGTTTCTTCACGGCTCCCGTATTATTAGAGCCCCCACGATTTTCAGGACGAATATCACGATTTGTGTTATCATTCTGTAACCAAACATAATAAATACATCTAACTTCCTATTAATAACACCTTAGAAATATCTAAATTTGACAAATTAAAAAAATCTATAAAATATGTGAAAGGTAGTGTTGATAGATATTTTTTCGTAAAGGTTTCGTATCTAATAATACATTATATAAAACTTATGAAATTATGTTAAACTTACATTTTCCGGTTCTGGTGGAGGCGGTGGTGGCGGTGGTGGCGGTGAGGCGAACGCAGGCCCTGGATTGTTTAAGTTTATACTTTCATAGTTATCTGAGCCCTGAAATGAAAAAAATCAAATACACCTATTTTTTACATTCTATTTTAAAGTAAAATTAATTTATTTACATTTGATTCTATTCTGGATTCTATTTACATTTGATAATATTTGTCCATAATTATTTGTTCAGATTGTATGTTCATTTTCTTTCTTTTTTTTTGCTTAAACAGAATTGCAAGATATTCCCTAAACATAAAGTATGCAGTTATACTGAAGTATATATGTTACCGAAAATGTACGAAATCTAGTAATTGTATACACCACTAGGAAATGTATAAAATATTGTTTTAAAAATTATTTAATACATATACATATATCCTGGAAAATGTACAAATTTCCTAGGGATTATATATAATTCCAATATCGTATTAGGAAATGTTAAAAAAATTCACTCATAAAAAAATCTCAACATATTTGAAGTCGATTTTTATTTTTTGTTATTTTTTTCACGCTTTTTAGTGATGATACACTTTTATTTTTTATTCATATAATATCACTAATTTTGCTTCCTAAATATAAATTTACACGAAAGCATAAACTGAAACATAAATACGAACGTAAATTCAGCTTCCAACACAAATGTAAAATTTAAGCCTAAGCCATGACTAACAATATTGTTATAAATTGTATAGAAGTGAATAAAGGTTGGGTCTGTATTTACATAACCTGGGCGCACCCACTCGCAGGGCGTTGCCGCGCCCTGGTCGCTTAGTTTTACGTCTTCTTTTATGTTCCGACCTAACCTCACCCATCCGATATAAATGACTACAGCTCCACCTAATCCTGCCATTCGCCCCGCTATCCGCGTGCCCCCGTACCTATTGATACCTTAAATGTTTTACATTTCCGAATTATATTTAGGAAATGTATAGATTTCCTAGGAAATGTCTGTGTCTAGGTCCGGGCGATTTTAGGAATTACATACACGTCCTAGCATATTATACAATGATGGATTACATACATTTCCGTTAACATTAACACTTCTTTCCTAGCTGTATTATAGGTAGCTATCTAGCTGATAAGCTGAGATATATCTAAAAACACCGAAAGGATTAGGATAAATCTTTCGCAACATGATAAATAATTTGGAGGATTTCAGCACATTTAGTTATTAACAATTAAGATATGTCAATTCGCGCACTATGTATATGCATATACACAAACATTCGTAAAATTATTGGCAAAATATTAATAATCTATAATATAATATAATTCATATTTATATTCAAAATCATTTAATTAATAACCTTTAATTGAAAAGCATTTAGTATAAAGTTAAAAAGTCAAGATAAACAGAAAGGTAAAAAGTAGATAGAAAAAATTGCAAATATAAAGATATTTAACAAATATAAATCAGATACGTTATAAATTTCGTGATCACGAACTTTTGTTTAAAACCGACAATACTTAAACAATATCAAATCTTAAGAACTCCATTTTTTTTAGCAAACATTACAATTTCAAATTGCTTATTTCTGTAATTATAATATAATGCAGATGGCATCACCAGATTCAAAGATTTAAAGAAAAGTCTGATTTATATTTTAAATAACGATTAAGGCAGAAAATTGACAAGGACCCTTGCTTTTCATACAGTGAAAACATCAAAGCTGTAAAGTGAAATATTTTTTTTAACGGAAACAACTGGTTATGAACCCTTTTGCTTATGAATGTGAAAAAAATTAAATCATGTAAAAAAAAACAACATCTGTCTTCAATAAATAGGAGTTGAAAATCAAAACTCAATTGTCAAATTTCTGCTTCTTATGAAATTTGTAGTTTTAAATTAGCAATAACCACAGTAAAACTGCTAACTAGACCTAGTCCTAAAATTTAGTTCTTAAAACTCACAATTGCTATTTACGCTTATTCTTTATACTAGCTGCGCCCCACGGTTTCACCCGCGTATTAGTTACTACAAAAAAAACTAATTTA
>MOOZ01000789.1:719115-729690 GCA_002930495.1 Cecropterus lyciades
GCAGCTTTCCACTCGACCTAAAAACGACTCGTACTCAGACAGACTGCAGTTGGGGGAGATGTAACACCCCAACACGGACAAAGGACCCCACTCCACTGCTACCTGACCCTGCTCTGAATGGATCTTGGAGCATGGAGGGTCAGCATCGCCGCCTGCCCAATATATCGCGATAGAGTGCGAGTCGTCTCCGAACCATCGAGGATGATCTGGAACTGTATAGGGCTCCGCCACCACTGCCAGAGAAACTGAACGCTCCACAACGCATTGTTGGAATAAATCCTGCGCCCCGCGGCAGTGATTCAGGTTACCCTGCAGTATTTTAAGTGTCGGAGACCTATACATTATGTGTCCATTACTTCCTCAGTAGGGCAGTGGGACAAAGCGCTGGTATGCGCAGGCCCATCTGCCCGTGTCGAGGTGGCAGTCATGGCTGCCCTCTCGGTTCCCTTGTTGCCTCGGGTTTTCCCTTTCGGAGGCTTGCATTTATTGCTGCCGAGCCGATGGTTAGCTGGAAGACCAAAGTCAGCACACAGTGCACATTTTGGCGCCGAGCCCCGCATTCATACGCCTTGTGATTAGGCTCGCCACATTTGTAGCACAGGGCGCTCCTGTCCGTCGCACTGGTGCACTGATGCCTGGCATGTCCCGTTTCCAAGCAACGGAAACACTGCAGTGACCTGGTGGGCAGCACCTTCACTCTAGCAGAGACCCAGCCTATAAGTACCCGTTTCGCAATGGCCAACTTCTGAATGGCTGTAAGCGGACAACGCACCCATGCCGTCCCCAACGCTGAAGGCCGCCTGCGTATTTCGCCAACTTTAACGTCGCTAGCTACGCATCCGCACGCCGCAGCGATGGAGCTGGCGATTTCTTGTTGGGTGACGGAATCGTCAAGATCCATCACCCTGGCCTCCCCTTGCTTGCTGGGCCTTGCCACTTTGACGCCCATTTCAGCAACAGCCTCCTGTAGTTTACCCGCGAGCGCATCGGCTTTTTCAGCGCAGTCCTCACCCGCCACTTCCAGTAGCAAGCCACCATTAAGGGCTTTCTTCTGCCTGATTTCGGCGATGCCCAAGTCCGGTAATCTTATCTGGCTCTTCGCCGTTAACATCACCTGTGCATAGGTTACTTGGGAGCCCTCAGGCACCATCACAGTCACTGCTGCAGACTTAGGCAACCTCGGAAGCTTCTTTTTTTGGGTTGTCTTCTTTTTCCCCGACCGTGTGGCGGGCGCTCTAGAAGGCATAGCTGTCGGATATTGGTGGGAGGCACTTTTCCCACGCACACGGCTCGGTGATTGCCTCCGAGTTAACGCCATTTGAAGGGAGGGTCGTGCCTTTGCCCTGGCTTTACGCCCCACGACCTTACTCCAGGTCGTATCCATTTCGTCTCTCTGTGTGGCCGAAGTCGACACGGCTGGAGGTGTCACAGACACTACAGTCGTGTGAGTAAGCGCAGATGCGGTGGATGAGGTTTTCTGCCCTAGAGGAGGCCTTATAGCTCGGCCTGGAAATAGTTCACCTCTGAAGTCATCGAGTTTTCTATTTATAATTGATTCAATTTTGGCCATGAGCACATCGTCACCATTTCCAGCCCTTTTATCCTCAATGGGGACAAGCGTGGGTCTATTTGGAGCGTTACTGCGTAAATGGTTTATTTCCGCGGTAAGGGCCTCTACCGTCTTATGAAGACTGGCAAGTTGGGACCGTAGGGTGGCTCTCTCTTTTTCGAGATGCGCAGTGGTGGCCCGTTGCACTACCTCAGTTGACGCCGCCTGAATATTGCGCACAGCAACGCGGATAGCGCGCACCATATCTCCTTTTAGGTTACGGGGTTTGTCTGTAACCTTTTCTATGATCTCTAGGTTCTCAGTTATACGAGAACCTAGGTCACCCGTCAGTTGTTCTGTCATCTCCCGGCCCAGTTCTTCGGCACTCGGGAGGGAAGCCTTCGACCTAGTTTGGGCTACTGGGACTAGGGGGACCAGGAAGTCGCTGCTTTTCTGCGATTTCGCGGCCTTTCTTTTCGGCCGCTCGCCGTCACTGCCACTCGCTGGTAGCGTTCTCTTACGGGCGCCAACCGACGTAGCTGTAGACTGTTCCGACGCACCTGATATCAGGGAGAAGTCTTACAACACATCTGCATCAGAAGAGACAGCTGGTGTAGGTGAGGCTGTTGCCCTGGCTCTAACCTGCCGTACCCTCTTCGTCGCCGCTTGTACAGTGGTCATCTTTTCGTGAAGCAATTCAGTGTCCGGTATGGATGTGCATGAGTCGTGTTGACGAAGGTCGACGGATTGCCGGCCTACGAGGCAGTTGCTGCCTCGTAGGCCGGCCGGCTCCCCCAGAGTACGAGTGGCTGCCCTCTACCGTAGCAGAGGGGTGGGATTCTCCCTTGCGGGTACCCACCTGGGGACTACATTTACAACTTGCCTTTTCCATAGTTACTCTTTATTAAGGGGTGAGCTCCCCTGGGCCGCTCTTAGTCCGATCCTTCACCCTTCGCCTGTCGGTATGAGTAACTCTGCCGTATAGCCTTAGGGATCATTAGGATACTGAAGCCCCCCCACCACGACAAGGTGGCAGCCCCTTCGGGGGGGAGACACCGCATCTCCTACTGCCCTCTCCCCTCGAATGGCGACGCTCTATGTTCTGTCCATTTTAATTCAAATACTTTGTGATCTGATCAGACCACTACGTTTAATTTAAGCTGACACAGTTTCGGATTTTTTTGTAATTCGTCTGACATTATCTTCGAATCTAGTAACGCCGAATTCAGTAGTTGTGAGATTTACTTCTCATTTTATGACGTTTTCAGTTTTTTTACTTTTCTTTTTTTATGTTGCTCCTTGTTACATTGTTCTTTTTCATTTTTTTACCGACTTTTGGCTGGTTTTTTGTTGATTTTTAGATTTTGGCTTTTTCTTCCTCGGAGCAATCAAATATCTTTGCCATGTTGAAGTCTACATCATAATACACTTGTTTACAATTGTTTTTTAGTCTTCCATTTTTTATTTTTGCTTTATATACACGCACTAAAACTTCTGGGTTATTTCAGATGATAAATCATACTGAATATGTTGTTTAAGATCGTACTGAACTTTTGTAACGAATTCGCCAAAAGCCCTTAAGATTGGCACTGCTGCAAATCGCAAGGCAGCTTTGCAACGAGCACTAAGACAGCGAAATGGAGTATACATTCGCGTAACAGAAACATAATCTACGATTGTCAAAAAAGTATAGTATGCATTCTACTATCCCTTATTTGTTTGGCTGCCCGAAAAGTATAAACATGTACCGTATTTTAACTAGGTATTACATTGCACAGCATAAGACGTTAAAAAATGTAACATAGAGTCTTCATCACACATAAAAAATTGCAAAGAGAAACTTTCGCATCAACAAATCAGTCGCTTTGCTATTCGCCTATGAGAATTGTTATATACATCACCTTCAGTGCTGCCGTTCAGGATGCTGGGATATATCCATCAGCCGTATTACTGTAACATGTTTACTATGCCTAAATAAAGGTTTTATCAATTATGGAGATATGCACCCCTAAGCCTAGCGGTTTTCATTATATATATCAACCCAATGATATGGTCGTTGGGTGACTTATAACTTTTGTACAGATGAGAGTTTGCAAAGTGATTTACTTATACTGAAAAGTTAATTGACTACAGTGAACTATGAGTGACTATTTAATCATGACAAAGAAATATTTTTAATACAAAGATAAACATGTGGAAGTCTTATGTAATCTTAATCTGTAATTCTGTTTGCCCATCCTTGGTCAGCAAGCATCCAAAAAACGCTTCCATTGGGTAATCCGTAGTTACCATCTTAACTTTTTTGCCTGGTGAATATTTCCCTTATCTGATAGTATCCACCAGATACTATTGATGCGTGAACTGTACACAGTACACATGGATCCGTGGAAGCACCCACGACATCACTGCTGGTAATTCTTGATAAAGGTCCTAAAATATGTGCAATAGCTCATTGGATTCGGAATGATGTCTAAAAAAGGATTCGAAAGATCTAGTATTCGAATGATTTTACTGCATGATAAAAATTGCAAAAATAATGGAGGTAGAGTTCCAGGAGTTAAAGCATTTTTTTTTAATTTATCTTCTTTATGATTTTTTTTAACTTCTTAAATATTAATAGTTTTTGAGAAGTTGTCGAAAAATAAAAAATAGTTTTTTTTCATCTTAATCTGTTAATAACTTTGCAATTTTGATCATGCAGTACAATCCTTCGAATACTAAATCCTTCGAATCTTTTTCTAGACGTCATTCCGAATTCAATGAGCTATTGCATATAAGGTCCTAACTTTTATCATGAATTAACTCGTTTTCGAACTTGTTGACTAGACTAGTGTGTGGATCAGCAAGCGTCCGCATGTCCTTTGATGGGGCCAACTATTGATGCTTTTCATAGTTTTATTTCAATTTGCTGGATCAGCAAACATCCACTAAACCCTCTTAATAGGCCAATATTTTTATCTACTTTAGATTCAATTTCTTTTTTCCGCTATGTCTAGATCAGCAAAAACCTGCCAAAACCTCTTGATGCGACTACTATTGCTATCTACTTTAACTTTGTATTTGTTTACTGTGTCTTGATCAGCTAGCATCCACCAGAGCCCAATGATGATCCAACTACTTGTTGCTCGCCTTAGCTTTAGTTCTGTTAGCAGTGTTCCATCAGCAAGCATTAACCAATACTTCTTGATAGGCCTTCTGTTTATACTCATCTTAAGTAAAATATTCAAATTTCAATGTGTTGAGAGTTTAGTGAGCCTAGATCAACCGTTGGTCGCTCATCTTAGTTTTATTTCATTTTGCTGTATTTGAGCAAGAATTCATCAAATTGCCTTTACAACCCAACTGTTCGTGCTCAACTCAGCTTTCGTGAAATCATATATCTTTACAATCCAATTATTTATACTCAACTTAGCTTCATTCATACCGCCGTACTCATATCAACCAAAATTTTTGATAGGTCAACTATTTGTACTCAGCTTTACGTCAGTGTCACATCTGGATTACATCTGGGTCAGCAATCTTTTTTATAAGCAAAATGTTGAAACTCATTTTACTTTGTATCAGTTTGCTATGGATCAGTTGGTTCTCATCTTAAGTAAGTTTCTTTTTGCTGTTTCTGGATCGGAAAGTACCTTCAAATTTATTAACTTATTAAATTTAACGCAACTTTGTGATCTTTTAAGTTTTATGTTCGTTCATTGAGACTATATGGCAAGTATCCACTAAATCCTCTAAATGGGCCAACTGTTGATTCTCATAATAGGTATGTTTTGTTAAATGCGTCTGGATCAACAAGTATCGATGAAATCCCCTTTATATTTCAACAGTTAACACTTTAAAGTAAGTGTGTCCTTTTTTCTGAAGGAAACTCTTCCAATAGATGTGGATGTACTTATCCATATTGATCGATAATATCATTAGAATCCCCGCACCACGTACCAATGAAAAATATCTACATTTGAAATAAATAATAAGAACATCAAGTTCCATCGATCTGTTGACTGTAGGTACGCACCGGAGCTCCGTAGGCGTTGGCTCAATTTGGATAAATAAGCTTCCAAAAATAGCCCTTGTTTTTCTCGGCGAACAATCTGGAACTTATGTACTATCAGCAGCCGCTTGGTGTCTACTGGCTACGATTATTAATTTATAAAAATTGTATCATCTTAACGTATTGGTACATCGAATAAATATTTTAAATCGACATGACGCATAAATATTTGCAAGGTGCTACCACATCTGTACTGCGAGTCCGATCAATCGATAACACACGGACTATTAATATTTTAATACGTAGTCACAATCGATACACAGTTTTGAATTAACAATGAATCTTCCAATGATACCTACCTTGACTTTTATGAGGCCTGGACTGAACACCAGTTAGCGCTAGTAACAGACCGCGCCCATCGGAACACTAAGATAACTAATCAATAATGACTGCCTAAAATGGCTCCGGGATTGTGCTGGGATTTATAAAGAAAAAACGACTTACCTCAAAATTCGAAGCGCAGCGAAGTCTTCAGACGATCAATGCGTTCGCCAGAGGTCGCTAGACGTCTTCAACGATGCTCTTATGCACTTGTTGCTGAAAAACGGAATTTTCAGCTACAGAACGGGGAGCGTATCGCAAAGGCGTGTCGCGGAATAGTACTGGTAATTATAGGGGCAGCGCGCTGCGCTTGTGCAGCCTATGCACATGCGCGGCTCAACTTGATACCTAGGTCTCCCGGGTCCTAAAGGTCAAAGTATGATTATATAGGTCACACGTCGCTAGAACATTCTGTACACCTATCTATATCTATCAATATCATTTTGATATTGATAGATATAGATATTAATATATTTGGTAGGAAAAAGCCAGCGCTCTCATAAACAACGCTTGTAAATACAGAACGTAAGCAAAATAATCGATGACACCAAAACAAAGACGATTTACATTTTTTATATTTCGATTTACATTCAAATTCACGTAAACCTCGATAAATGAATCTTTTTTGTTAGGAGTTTAAGCATACCTTATGGTAAACTCAATCACGTGGACGAACCCGCGATTAACGCATTGCATAAACTAAAATGGCCGACAATAAATAAAACACCTCACTAACATACGATACACACGCGCTTACTTAATAACGCATAATGGCGTAATCAACAACATAAAATGATTAATAACAAGCTTAGTGTAAGCAATAACAACAACAACTTACCCGACTGTAACGATCCCGTCTGCAAACTAAGATGAAATCTCCTGATTCAAATATCTGTCGACTAGCCCCCAGTTGAGCCTCGCGTCGGCGGTAGTGATGCCAACAATTTCAAAAAATTACCCCTGAATTTATTTTGGCAGAAAAAAAGAAATTTAAACTTAACTTCTCGATTGTTCAGCTTTTGGAATTTAAGAAGACCAAAAACAAACTACAATATTTGACATTCATCAGTGCAATTTGTTGGGGAAACACCGAGTATTTTTGCGAATGTATAGCAAAGTTTTATACTTAAGACACTCCTAAATATTTTAATCTAATTATAACCCACTAAAAAGCTTCCTAAACCTTTTTTCTCCCCAAAATTTGGCAAAAAACTTGGTTAACTGGCATCACTGGTCGAAAGAGAAAGATGTAAGCTCGAACCACCCTGTCTAGTCCACCCCGCGACACCCACGTCCTTTTATCGCTGCCTGATAATGTTTTCTAAGCTGAGCTATTTTCGAACACTTGTATATACATATTTTATAAGTGTTATATGATGACGAGGAGGCTGGGAAAATATTCCATCGTCTGTCGCCACAACATAATTTACCTAAATTAATTTTATAGGATTGATATAATGAAATATGTATTACACCATTTTTCAAAAATTACCTTCAAAACTATGTACAGTTTAAGTACTAAACCAAAATATTTTTGATTTTTTTTTACTTTTTTTGTGGCATCGAAGTCGGTTTTATTTTTTGTTAAAAAAAGTTTTACCGACAGGCTTTTTAGTGATATACTTATATTTGTGCTAATATAATATCACTTATTTTGCCTTGTATAAATGTACACAAATACGTAAATATAATATGTAATGTAATTCAACCTTCAATATGTAAAATTTAAGCGAAACCTAAGCCTACGCCATAACTTACAACACTTTTTGACCGACTTCAAAAAGAAGGAGGTTCTCAATTCGTCTTTATGTTTTAACACACTTTTATAAGCTTAGGTTGTATGAAGGTAACGGAATCTTTGAACGCGATTTTTACCCACTTTGAAACATCGGATTAAGTTGAAACTTTGCATGCTTATCAAGGACCTTTGACAATACAATATTCTATATTTATATCTCTTTTATATCCACCCCTATAAGGATTAAATAGGGGGAGAAAGTTTGTATGAAAGTTCCCCAATTTAGATGTAAGGTCTATGTAACTTAGTATTTGGATTTGCGGTTTAATATAATAGAACACATATTTCACCGTTTCTTGAATATCATCCCCTAAGGTGGTAAAAAGGTGTTGCAAATTTGTTTGCAACTCCGCCAATTTTCATGCAAGATGAATGTGACTTAGTATTTGGGTTGGTGAGCAGAGAAGCTGTTTTCACATATGACGCGCTGAAAATCAATTTTCCCTACTATAAAATTATTATCGATAAGACTAAAAAAGAAAAAATAAATAATTGTTTAAAAACCTAAAAAAACACGCTTTTGTAACTAATTCAAATAAAAAGTTGTAAAATAAATATAACTTTAAAAAACTTAAAAAACACGCTTTTGAAACAAGCTAAACTAAAAAATCGAAAATGAAAAAAGCATGGGGTGTTTGCATCTATGATTGACTTCAGATAGAACCCCTGTTCTATATGAAGTTGCCTACAAGTGTCTATGAGCGGCAGTAACCACTTACCATCATGGGGACTGCATGCTCATTTACTATTTCAATTTGATTAAAAAAAGGGTAAGAAATCCCCATGATCCCCTTCCGGGGAAACCGGTGCTCTGGTCGCTCGTTGCTGGCTCACTAATAAGCGTTAGCATTAAATCCGTGGCCTAGCAACGTAGGCCAGCTAGGCAGACTGGTAAAGGCTGGCGTCCAGTGAAAGTGGCTATTAGGGATCCGATGCTCCTTCCTAACCTATCATATTCAGCTATTTCTCAAGTAACACATGGTCTATTCACAGGTCTGCTTGAAAAAATTCTGAAAAAAAAAAATAAGCAGTTCTTTTGCACAGTATTATTATTATTCATATTTTAGGTATAACCTTTCTTTCAGTTTTGGGGTAATATAATTTATTTTAAAGTAAATAAATAATGAAGAATATGTAAAATGGAAAATTAATGTAATGAGATTATTTACTCATCTACCGACAAGAACTTTCACACTATCCAAGTAGGTATTTATTATGGCAGCTTTTTGAAGGGAATATACATATGTATATGAATGTATACCTAGAGCATTAAGACTATTCTGAAGTGTCCGTGGTTCGAATCCGGTTGTAGATACAATTATGGACACTGATCTGAAAGATTTAATTTTCCATTGAGTTTTTAGTTCTATTGAAAGATCTGTGTATCTGGTAATTTATATGTGTATGTGCTAGTAAGATTGTATGTATTTGGTACCGCAAATTATATAATAATTAATATTATTATTAATATTATAATTATTATATTTCGGTTGGAGTGGCGCCGATTAGGGGAGGCCTATGTCCAGCAGTGGACCTCAAAAGGCTGATGGATGGATGATGGATGGTACCGCAACATCAATGAGGTTATTAATCTAGTCATGAAGGGTAATGGTGAATTGTTTTGTCTTCGAGGATGGTTCGATCCCAGTAAAGTTTGAAGTTCTCTGTTTTTATCACTGCTCTGTCTGAAAAAATTGACCTTCCACTCCTCGATCCTGACGATGCAGAGGTACTGCTAAACCATACAAGTTAGCTATTTGGCGCTTACGGAAATATAATAAGATTACTGAGCAAAGACATGACATGAACAATTTGACCATCAACTCTTCAACCCTGATGATTCAGGGGTACTTAAAACCTAAACCATAGAAGCTGGCCATTTAGGGCTTACGGATATGTAATAAGATTACCAAGCAAAGATAAGAGATGAAAATTTTGAGCTCAACCCAGATGATGCAGGGTACTGCAAGTCTTATGAGACAGTAAGGGGGCCCTTTCCCTCTCATTATGTAACTGACGTTAACCCTAGCCTAGCTGGCCTACGTTGCTAGGCCACGGATTTAATGCTAACGCTTATTAGTGAGCCAGCAACGAGCGACCAGAGCACCGGTTTCCCCGGAAGGGGATCATGGGGATTTCTTACCCTTTTTTTAATCAGATTAAAATAGTAAATGAGCATGCAGTCCCCATGATGGTAAGTGGTTACTGCCGCTCATAGACACCTGTAGGCAACTTCATATAGAACAGGGGTTCTATCTGAAGTCAATCATAGATGCGTTGCTACTCCCGAGGACTGAGATGGGCACTTCATATAAAAATAAGCTGGCAATCACACCCTTCCAACGAAACGCAAGAACTGTTTTACGCTTGAAATAGGTGTGGCGGTGGTACCTCTCCGGTCGCACTACATTGGTTCTAACACCTTAATAAAGTAAAAAAAAGGTATATTTATAATAATTAACCGTAAACGTATCATTCTTAAATAAGTCGTCAAGAATCTTTTACTCACCAGTTCTACTAAAGATGTCCAATATTTATTATCTATACTATAAAGCTGAAGAGTTTGTTTGTTTGAACGCGCTAATCTCAGGAACTACTGGTCCGATTTGAAAAATTCTTTCGGTGTTAGATAGCCCATTTATCGAGGAAGGCTATAGGCTAAGACCAGCAGGAGCGGAGCTCAATGAAGAATGTTTCAAAATCGGGGTTTTTTTTTCTAATGAGAGCTTCCATTGCATGCGCTGCGTAAACGGTTAAAGTTTCGTAAAAAAGTTCTAAAAAAAAGTCAGCGACAGCATATGTCTATCTTTTCAGGTAATCAGGTACCCTTTTATATGCTAACCAAATTTCTTCCAA
>MOOZ01000789.1:729720-740367 GCA_002930495.1 Cecropterus lyciades
TTGCGAAGTTGTTTTTATAAATACCTATAGTATTTATTCTTATCCAAATAAATACATAAATTAGTTTTCTTTGTAGTAACTAATACGCGAGTGAAACCGTGGGGCGCAGCTAGTGTAGTATAAATACAAAACATTAACGAATCGTGAACCAAGATTATTCCCATATTGGCTACAATGTAAAGAAAATTTCCGTTGCACAACGTTTCTTTGAGAACTTTAACAATCGTCATAAAGCGTTGCTGAGAAACTTGAGGACATAGAAGCCTTAAAAATAATCTCTATACCCAAACCGCCTGTGGCAATGTTTTGTATTACAAGAAAAGGTTGAACACAATTAAAATTTAAATGAATAGCAGTAAACGTATAAAAGAAAATTACTTTAAGATATTATATCACTTCCAGTTTATTTATTTATTAAAAAAGGTTTACCAGTGGTTATAACACTCATTTTAAAAATTTTAACCTGTTTAAAAACTAAGTATGTATAACCTATTAAGGCAAGCACCGAATGCGCAAACAATAGTACATAATAAGTAAGAGTAAAATATAATCTAAGTTTGAATTTAAGTGTGCTGTTCAGAACCAATTGATCGATTTTTTTAAAACTATGTAAAGTGAGGTGATTTAAATGATACATGGCACGCGTTCTTGAGAGTCCAGACTAAGAGCAGATCACCCCCGTCGGGACTCGTAATAGTTCAAGCGGAGAAGGTGTATGGGAATACCCTGCATAGGGCGTTTCTACCATGAGAAGGAGTGGAGAAGCTGGGCTTCTATATAATAAGTGCCTAGCTACTATTTTTATTTTATTTTATTTATGTATTTATTGCACCTCTAAAACGAAAAGATACAATAGGGCAAAGTTAATGCCTGATGGCATTCTCTACCCAGGGTCAACCCTGTCAACCCTGGTGGCTAGAAAATTTGCGGTAGGTAGTAACATAAGAAAGAAACAATAATACTACATAATATATAATATCCGAAGTTATAAATACATACATAAATGTAGATATATATGTATATATATAATAAATACACACTATACTTATATTATACTATAAACTAAAAACATACTATATAGAATAAAATTATACATGATTAAGAGACTGTAGCAGTGTTCAGATAATCACTATCGATACGTAATCCCATCCAGAAGAGGTGCTGCGGACATGTCTCGCGACCTTAGGTGGGACCGACGATTTTAACTTCATTGGCTGGACTGCAAGGAAGAAAACCTCTATACAATATTACCCTAATCCCAAGCGGCAGCGCACCGCGAGGTATGCATGGCTGGCGGGAGGCCAGTGCGACTCGCTGCGGCACCGACCGACGTAGCTGGTGACGCTTCGAGTAACCCGGGTACAGGGGGCACTGCCCGGGTGGACTGTCTTTCCCCCATACTCGTGGGACTAAGTATGGAGAGTAATTTGAATCAAACCAAAAAAATATATAGACCAGGTAGAGGCATCCGATTTGGATGGTAATGTAAACACACTTGTAGCGGGTAACGGTCGGAACTGCCTGTGGAGAAGCTGATGTAGGCAACATCTGAGTCCTCCACTGTCGAGCGACGAAGAAGTTGCGACATACGCAAAAGTCACTCCGGCAAAAATTA
The DNA here is from genome assembly GCA_002930495.1 of Cecropterus lyciades. NCBI lineage: Eukaryota > Metazoa > Arthropoda > Insecta > Lepidoptera > Hesperiidae > Cecropterus > Cecropterus lyciades. The sequence goes on from MOOZ01000789.1 coordinate 731,336, forward strand.
AAAGCAGAAGAGTAGAGATTCTCTTGCAACAAGACACCTGCAATGACGTAGTGATGCAATTACAGCCGATAAAAGTCAGAAAATTGGATTTCTACTATATTAATTGCATCACTACGCTGACCATTCTTTACGTCACTTCTAAATCTAAACATCCCAAATGTATCGACGAGTGCAGTCTCACATTTGCTGAGGCAGCCTCCAAGCTGCACAAAAGCCAAGAGGCTACGACTCTGGTGGAAGCCCCCAGAAACGAAGCTGGTAACAAAAGGAAAAAAAGGGGATGGACTGTGAATAATCCAGTCAAGAACTGTCAGCCTTTCTTACCCGCACCGCACCAAAGAGAACCAATAAATATAAGCATCTAAAAGAGGAGAATCTAAACGAGGAATGAAGAAATCGAGTAATCCTCAGGCACCAGCCCCAAGTACAACGAGAAAGGGGGGAAAAGAGTCCCAGAGAAACAAAGAGTAACGTTTGCCAACATTTTGACGAAAGCGAGGGCGGGTGTTGATCTTCCCAGCCTTGATAAAGGCAGACTTAAATTCGGAACAGCGACCATGGGTACCTGCCGTTCCGAATGCTGCATACCCGTACCTTAGAGGTACCGGAAGCGTCCAGCAGCGAAAAGGCGCACTATCTGGCAGACAAGATCAGGGAGATGCTTGAAGACAGAGTAGCGAAAGCAACAAGACCAGTGAAGTGCGCGGAGATGTTGATTACTGGTAGTCTAGTCTTTGTCCAGCAAAGTGGGGGTAATTCGACCTACCCCACGGGGAGTCAGCTGCGTATGCGTAAGGGCTCTCGTGGTTGCCGTTAAAAAGATGGGTAACCTCGGCCGGCTGATGATAGACTGGGTTTCAGCGAGAGTAGATGTGCTGCAGCTGAGAACATTGCGATGCTGTCTTCAATGCGGATATGTAAGAGTACAATCCACCGCAGAGGCTGAATGTAGCAAACAGCTGAAACTGCGGCGAATTTGCCAGCCTATCCCCGGTTGGGGAGCAAACATAATTAAATTGTCATAGTTATTTTGTATGTCGATTATTAACGATTATTAATAAAAGATATGAATAAAGAAATAATAACTACGCGAGGACTTTTTTTATAAGATTGAAGTAGCAAACGAACGTGCAGTCCACCTGATGGTATGTGACCACTGCCGCCCATTGACATCTGTAAGCAACATCATAAAGAACAGGAGTTCCTCCTGAAGTCAATTACATGTGTTGCTACTCCTAAGAAAAATTGGTCACCTAATATGAAAGTGAGACGCAGTGGCATAGCTGGGTAATCAAAGGCCCTGGGGCAAAAAATAAACTAGGGCCCCAAATAAATTGTTTGGTTATATTCCAAATTTGCTAGTTTTCACAAGTTTAATTTATAGTTTGTAAGTCAGAGTCAGAGGGGCCCTCTAAACTTGGGGGCCCCGGGGATCTGTCCCGTCTAGCCCTCCGGTAGCTACACCACTGATGAGACCTAATCACAGAAACTGCTTTACGCTAGAGATAGGTGTGGCGGTAGTACCTCCCCGATCGAACTATATCGTTCAACCTTCAAATCAGAACATAGCGACGCCACACTGCTGTTATAAGGCAATAATATCAAAATTAGTATTTAAGAAATATTTTTTATATTTATTTATTTTTATTTATTCCTTTTTTATTTATCCTTATTTTCGGGTCGCCCCCCGACCAGGTGGACCGATGACCTGAAGAAGACAGCGGGGAACCGTTGGATTCAGAAGGCTCAGGATCGGTTGGAGTGGCGCCGATTAGGGGAGGCCTATGTCCAGCAGTGGACCTCAAAGGGCTGATGGATGGATGGATGGAACCATAAAAAATGGACAAAAGGCGCACACAATTCCTGATAGCATTTTCTACCAATCAACCTTTAGGAAGTGCAAAGGCGGTGGAAAAATGAACTGGAAAATAAGACTGCACCAGAAATTAGATAGGATAGGAACGTAGGAAGAAATAAAGAGAAAGAAAATGTAGAAATAAAGAAAGAAGGAATAGTTACGCTGAATATTATAATCAAATTTAGAAACCGCATCGTGACCTAATACGATAAAATATTTTACTAAAAAGATTGACATTTTGCTATGAGTTTCGTGCACACCAATCACGATATATGTATAGCTCGGTCACAATCGGGCTGTTTGTAGTGTGGTTTTCAACACATGTAGCGCCATCTCTTATTGAGTAGCAAGACATAGTTAACTAACTAAACAACCCAGTTTAAAATATTAATTTACTTATATACCTACTAATTTTATAACAAGTCTCGTTATTGATGTTTATTATGCAATGTGTTCCATACGGTTTCACCCTCTGGTAACTATAACAAAGCTTTGAATTGCAATAACTTATGATAGATTAGATAGATTGCCTATAATGAAATAAAGACTAATTGTTTCCTTCCTACTATAAATCTATTGTCAAACCATACAATTCAATTGTTTTAGTTTTCGTTTAATTCAGTTTTAACTCACAGACTAGACTAAAACTATGATTACTAATTCTGTTTTTCAAACTACTTATTAGGATTGTAACCTCCGCCTCCGCTTCCGTTACTGCGGAAATTCCACAATAAATCGAACCTCCGCTTCCGCATCCGCCTCCGCTAAATTTTAGCGGAGTTATGACGGAAGTTTATTTACATTGATCTTGACGGAGGGACGCTAGGCGACGCGACCACTCAGCTACATGTTGTAACTAGATGAATAACATTATTGTGATAGAGATATAACATCAAATATAAAGTTTATTCTCCCATATTATCCCATAAGTAAGCGCGTTACTAATCAGCGCCATCAAGTTCAGTGCTAAGTGAACAATTATTTAATGACAAGCAGCATAAAAGGCGACAAATCTGCAAAGCTGTTGTTCGTAAATATAAGTTTCCTCTTCTAACTTTTGATTATTAGTAATTATTTGACTTTTTATAAGAACTGTGCTATGTAAAGTTCACCGCCGCCTCCGCCTCCGTTTACCTCCGCATCCGCGGAGGTGAACCTCTTGACTTCCGCATCAGCCTCCGCCTCCGCTAAGAAGACCTCCGTTACAACCCTACTACTTATATGTTCTCCAGCCCTTCTTGCAGTCTAAGATTCTGTTACAAGGCCCATATGCCTTGTAAATAATTCATATATTAAGATTATTAACGAAAACATTAAAGGATAAATGGAAAGTTTATAAGGTAAATAAAAACACGAAGCATAAAGACGATAGGTATACATTTATTTAAATTCCGTGTAATTTTACACGTAGTAAAACTAATAGATCAAGTAGATCATTAGTAGATATTAGGAATCTACTCGATAAAAGTACATTAAATAGACACCGACCAACAGTTTTCTTTCATTCTATTTGAGTTTTTCCTCAGGACTTCATTCAATCCCTACTTAAATGGTAGGTGGATCGTATTCTTATCTTTCTTTCCATTACTTAAAAAGAGACTTATAATATATATATCTAAAATTTGAGATCTACTTCATAAAAGTACGTTAAATAGACATCGACCGACATGATTCTTTCAGTCCAGACCTTATATATTCCTTCAGACTTAATTTCTTCCCACATTTACATGCGGATTTATTCTTACCTTTCTTTCTATCTCTATATTAGAGAATCCCTTATAAATATCGAATACTGTATGAGATACACGGTTAATTACTAATTACGATCTACATATAAATTATAGTCACATTCTACTTACACCAATTCATATTATTAAATAATGTGCTTTTAATTTTTGATCAAATTTTGAATTTTGGTTAGCTGGGTGAATGGGACTAAGTTAATTTAGCTTTATAATAAATTAAGCCTGTTAGCTGAAAAAGTTAAAGATAATATGACGACATTTGCACAATCCTCACAATACCTACAGATCTATCGTGAAAAGTCTCGGAGTCAAGTAAATTTCTTTTATATATAGATAACCCTTCTAGTTTTGTGTTTGTGCATTTATTTTTGTGTGTTCCGTGGCACCCTAAACACTCGGAAAGCTTGTGGTTGTATGGGCGTGACAATTGTATTTATATATTCATGATGGTACATCGTTCGGAGGCAAAAAATCTTATTGCGATGTAGACCAAGTGACCAAGAGCTCTCCTACTCCAAGACACTAAGATATACACACTTTTAGGTTTTACATTAGTCAAACTGATCCCATTATTAATAATGATATAATAATGCTTGGAGTGGTTAGCACTTTATCTGAGCTGATCCAATCAACGCTTTGCTGCTCAGAATTTCTTATCTATAAAAAGATATAATCTTTTCAGAGCCAGTTTGGTCACTCTCTCGATTATAGCATATAGCGACATCATAGTAATAAAATAAGACTATAAAGAAAATAGAATAGAAGAAAGTAGAGTCTGTTACTTATTATTGTGAAATTATTAGTAAATTTGTAGTTACATCACCGTCTGAAAGGTCTATAAATTGTATATTTTATTTTTGTGTTCATATATCTGTTTGTACATTATCTGTTTATGTGTGTTTGTCAAAATTTCCATCCAACACATCAACTTTAGAAGAAATTAATTTTAGATAAATTAACACTTCACTTAATAATAAGTAGCGGACGCAGAAGATAGGTTATACAAAATAATTAACAATACATACTTAAAAATGCAATCAGGAACTCATTAGAATTTTCTAATATAAATCGTTTACAAAGGCGATCTTAAAGGTAGTACCTAGAATATAAAAAAATTGACGGATTTAATTTTCGTACAGTCTTTTAGGATAATATATAGATTTAATACGGTTACAAATATAGAATTTAAAAAGAGCTAGATGATTTGACAGACGAGAAGAAGGAAAAGAAATAAAATAATCGATGTTAGTCGCATTATCGAATTTTCTTAAAATCCTTATGTCATCGGATATGTTTGTGCATAACGTCATTTAAAATGACCTACTAAGCTCATAGGATCACAATTTTAACACACCCAGAAAACTATTTTAATAGGCCTTAAATTAAAATTAATTCTCCAACTACTTGAGCGTCAAGGAAAATGTAGCTTCGCTATAATTTATGCAGAGACTTTAACTTTTAACATCCAAATATTTTATAAATATTCGTTATTAATATTACAAACCAAAACAAATCGCCATGAGATTAAATCCTTATACGAATGTTAATACAGGACCATAACAAGACTTAGCTATTTTAAATGTTTATAATTTAATGTAAATAACGTAATGCGTATTTAAGTTTTTTTTATTTAAATTAAACAGTAAAAAATTACGTAGTAACGTAGTCCAATAAATCCCATAATCCGAATGATTGAAATTAATTAATTTTCATTCGTTATTGAAATAAAAATATAAATAAGAATACTTAAATTTTATTTCACAGACGTAAGACCGTTACTTTGTTTTTATTTTTAGAAGGTATAAAATTTTAAATTACTGGCAAAATATAGCTAAGTGATAGATATATGATCCGGTATGTGTTTAAATAGTTCCTAAATCATATTAATTAAAATTTCCAAAAGAACATTCAAATCAAACGTCAAAATAAAATTAGAAAAATTATTAAAACAGCAATAATAATGATGAAATGGAAATAATTAAATATTTAGACGCAGAAAACATCTACTTATCATCATTTTAAACAGATAAACCTTAAACCTAAATATATGATTGAAGTATGTTAGCTCCTCCAAATATGGTCAACTCTGATCCTCACATGATCTTCAGAAACTGAAAAGAAAAAATATGTATCATATCAATATCAACGAATATACGTATATTAAAAATATATAAAACATGTATAATTAAATGGCTAAAAATTGTTCAGTACTTATTCAACCACCCTTTTTGTTTATTTTTACCTTATTGACAAGATTACTCGTATATATTAGTGTTATAAAAATAAATCATTTGAGTTCGAGTGACGATTTAATGAGAGTAACAAAAATATAAAGTAATGCTTACTGTACATCTTCGCCAGCTTAGTTATCTTCATCAGAGTCCCCAACGAGGTCAAACGATTCTTCTGCACCCGAGTCTCCTTCATCGTCATCTTCCATAAACACCTGGATGTCTGGCATATGTTCCCATCCTTCTCTAAAGTCGACTATCCTGAACACCTCGGACATATCGTTATGAAGAAAGGCTTTGATCAATTTAAGAAGATGTCTCTTATCCGCTCCCCCACGCATGACGGCGCACATCAACAGGGAAAACACTTCAACGTTGAACTGCAAAAAAATATCTAGTTTATACTCGTAATAACGGGGGATCATACTGATCTTTTTAATATTTTAGATACTCACCATCAAGTTATGTTCCTGCATGTTATACATTTCCAACACATGCCACAAGAATGCTTTTACGTCAGCTTGGCAACGGAAGATAAATCGTGGGGCCGGTGCCCTGGGATCATTCACGGCACCAAGGTGTTGCCAAGCACCCACAAGACCAGGATAGTCAACGGCGAAAAGATCGAAAATTTCACGCATATCAAATTGAATGTCGTCGAATTCGACTATGCCTGTATCATTACTGATATTACTGTTGTCGTCCTCTAAATCGATATTGCGCGGATGAGCATGACCATTGTTAAAGACATCATTCATGCCATTGTTAAGTGGACCATCTCCGCCAATATTAAATTGGTCATCATTGTTAACTGGACCTGGTCCGCCATTTTCAACAGGAGCACCGGCTGCACCTGCACCACCCATATTAAAAAATTCAGGAGCGTCATGATTGATTGCGTCTTCTCCGCCCATGTTATAAATATCAGGAACATCATTATCAATTGCACCTGCTCCGCCAATGTTATACATATCCACCACCTCATTGTTGACTGCACCTGCTTCGCTAATATTAAAGACATCAGCAATACTACTTTTGATTGTTATTGGTCCAGCAAAGTTGAAGAGATCAGGAATGTCATTGTTGATTTCACCTATTTCGCGAATGTTAAAGAGATCAGGAATATCATTGTTGATTGTGCCTGGTTCGCTCAAAGTAAAAAGCCCAGCTGCATAATTTTTTACTGCACCGCTTCCACCAATATTGAGAAGACCAACACTGTCATCTTTAAGTGGACTAGGCGCCCCGAACTTAAAGATCGTATTATCAGTAGAGGGTGGACCAGCTCCGCCACTGTTGAAGAGGTCAACAATGCCAGTGCTCGACGCACCAGCTCCACTTTTGTTAAACAGACGAGCGTTCTCAGTTGTGCGTGGACTAGCTCCACCATTGTTGAAAGGATTAGCATTTTCAGAGTTGTGCGGACTGGCTCCGCCAATGTTGAAGCAACGAGCATTATCAACATTGAGCGAATTTGCTCCACCGTTGTTGAATAGGCTAGGATTGTCAGTATTACGCGGACTCGCTCCGCCGTTGTTGAAGGAGCTATCATTGTTGGTGTTAGGCGAGCTAGCTCCGCCTTTTTTGAAGAGACTGGGAATGTCAGTGTTAGGCGGATGAGCTCCGCCATTGTTGAAGAGACAAGCGTTATCAGTGTTAGATGGACTGCCTCCGCCATTATCGGAAGGAGCAGTATTATCATTGTTCATTGGAGCGTCTCCGTCATTGTCGACTGGACCATTTTCGTCATCGTCAAGATCATCGTTATCATCATTCTCGGGCCTATGAGAGCCACCACCATTATTACTTGGATCCGCACCGTCATGATCTGTGTCACTGTCCTCCTCACTAGTCGTTCCATCTTCGTCAGAATCGTCAGAGTCACGTGAGGAAGAGTCATTACTGGATGAACTTTCCACCGCATCGTCACGCTTAAAGCCGGTACATATACCGATTGCGTCAAAAAGAGTAGGGATCTCTTCAGGTCTCAGCATATTGGGGTTTTCAGTTGCTGGCTCGCATTCGATATTTCTTGCAGCTGCAGGTATTTCAGAGAGGGTTTTGTTGAGGCTCTCTTGCTGTGGTGTAAGGGGAGTAGGCTCCTCCTTCCAGGGGACATTACCCAAGTTACCAGCGTATGTTATTGTAGTATTTACGTTAGACAACTCTTTCGCTCCCATCTGTTAATAATAAAAATGTTAATTATTAAAATATCTTAATATTTAAGCATGTCAGAAATAGATGAAATAGTATTTAGGAAATATTTATTACATACGTACATACATAAAGTACATGTATATTTATGAAAACATTTTATTCGCACAATATCCGCAAAAAAATCGTAACAGAAATTTTGATTTGTTCTTTAGTTATTTTAATTATTGACATGACTTCCTTAGCGTGTTTTTTTTTATGCTGTGATTATTAAAATATATACGATATTACAAAATCGGTTAACCTTCATGACTGCGGGTGTAGGTAGCATAACATTTTTTTTTATCACATAATTTAAATACCGACCATAATGCGACAATATACTTCGCAGTAATATGATGCACTTGTAGAAAATCAAAAATAGCTTTTTTCATTTCGCTTTAAACACAATCTCCCATAACAAGTCATCCGGTATGTTACTCAGAGCTACTCATTTTATTTAAAGATGGTTGGTTTTATTTTAATACATTTTTAGAATGATTGCTTCTTGTTTCTTATTGATAAGTTAACTTGAGTAACTTGAGAAAACTAAAACGCATGCTAAATGTAGTCAATATAACTTTAAGTATTTGGAGTATTTCCAGAATTTTTTTAAGACATTGATTAGTATAAAGACACCATGGACATGAAATTGCGGCGTGCAAATTCAAGATGCAACAGCTTGTAAAACAAGTGGTGTTCTAGGTCTATATTACATCGCATTAGGGGCTATTTGTAAGACTTTGTTTGTTGCAAGCACTGCTTGTAGGAGTTAAAAGTAAGTTCTGATTCTGCATTAAGTCGAGCATGCATATTTGCATTTTAAAGTCGGATCCAATATCTTTTTTTTTTAGAAATTGTAGAGATAGTCTTGCGTTGATCGACATGATAAGTTGACGACCCGCGTGGCGGAGCGGTTAGACGACCCGCGTGGCGGAGCGGTCACAATACTGGTCTGCCACGCAGTGGGTCCCGGGTTCGATCCCCGGCCAGACAGACATCTGA
>MOOZ01000789.1:741466-758638 GCA_002930495.1 Cecropterus lyciades
AAAATCCTACTGTGGGGCTATGAGTGTAGAAAGCGTTTATGTTTTAAGTACGTAATCCCCACCACAAATAGAATCAAAAGAAGAAATGGAATTAATATTTTTTCCTAAAATGTTTTTGAAGATGCTTTTAAACATATTTTACATATAAATAAATAATAATAATAATAATAATAAAAATCATTTATTGCCACGATAAAAAAAATACACAAAAATATTTGGAAAAGAAAAAAAAAATAGAATAAAAAGAGACACAAAAAAAAACATATTACACATTAAATCAAAACCATAAATGTATTTTAATTATGAGCAAAAGGACGTGTCTCAGCATTGGATGACATGAGATCATGACCCCATGCAGTACTGTTTTTTAGTTTCAGTTTAAATATATATATTTATATATATTATAATTTATATTTATATTTGAATATGTAAAATAATTCTAAGCTGAGCTGAGTTTTAGTAGCATTAATGTTTTGACAACCCCACATGGATATGCAACAGGTCCGCTACGCACACGCGGTGAGCTCCATTCGAGGATCTTAAGGAATCGCTGAAAACAGGCACTCAAATCACGCCACGCAACGCTTTAAATCTTAATAGGCAATGTACAAAATATGCAACACATAGGTCAATAAGATTAATAAGAAAAATCACGGCATCGCGCAATATAGACTACTTATGAGAAATACATATAGATATAATCTCGGTACTGTACATGATACCGAGCAAATACTTGAACATATTGTTGGGTACCAGGCAAAAATACTTGCAAGAGAAATCGTACAAACGTACTTAAGTTTAAATAAAATATTTTTCATAATAAAATAAGCCTATACATATCGCTATATCGAAAGATATAATCTAAAATCGCTCTAAACAATTCGCGAAAATGTTCACTGATACATAGGTACATGAAACCAACCCAATCATCGGGCGGGCAAGAGCGCGCAAACTCGCATCGATCCGCGGTCACAATGGCTGAATTCTCTTTAATAATTATAAAGTAGATATCACGTTATACATTACTTTTTTATTGAACTTTTTTTTAATAACCACAGCACAGCGACATAAACACAAACATTAAGGAGTTATCACGTTCTAAATAAATACTCACCGTCTCCATTGTGACGATTTCCGCAACACTCACTAGACACGTCAATCTCTACTGAGCTCCGGGCACCGATAGAAGGGGATGGGGTGAAAATCGTTGCAGCCATCTCGCTGCAGCCTGCACATGCGCAAAATCCTTCGGGAAAGCTCTTCGGATTCCGGAAATCCTATACATTATTGAGATGTACACGTGATTTACGGCGCAAACAATATACAACATTAATGAAATTGCGTTAAAAGCCACATTTGTTTGCTTTGATCATTTGTTCATAGGAAACTCCATTAATTGTACCCATAATAACATTTTATAAAGCAAAAAGTAGAGAATTGTGATTCTAATGATAAACTAAAAGTATTTAATTGAGAGTAAAATAGAAATCTTTTTATTTTACATTCATGAAATCTATATTTTTGTGGTATTTTGATATACAATATTTATCGACAAAAATATGGTCAAAAGAAAGATATTATTTTTTACAATAAATTATATGCATGCCATCTAGTGATACAGAGAACAATCTTTTGATACAACACATAGCGCCATCTAGTATAAACTTTATACTTGTTGTCTTTTATTACTTTATACTATAGACTCTATAGAGTAATAAGAGAACAACGGCTCCGTGACATATGAATGTTACCATGCTGAGAATTATCGCAGCAGTAAAGCATATTTTTAATATTTTACAAATTCTCTAAATTTTATGAGCATTAAAAATCAATCATCAAATTTCAGCCTTGCATGGGCAGTTTCTAAATATCGCCAAAATTTGAGTTGCCATAATAAAAGTACGTAGATAAGATTAAGGAAATTTCTATCAAATCACGGTGTTGTTAAAAACACTACTCAATAATAAATTAATTTTAAATACTTATTTTATTCAGCTGCGTTTACTTCCTGTAAAGTTAGTTATATAAGCTTCGTACATTTGTGATGCATACATTACATTCGTTACAAGGTGGTAGAGCTCTTTGTGGTTCGACTCCGGAAGCACCACCGCCATACCTATTTGCTTTATAACAGCAGTGTTGTGCGCTGTTGTGTTCTGGTCTGAAGGGTGGTAAGGGAGACATACTTTCCTGAGGCATTCCATCTTAGTCCTCAGGGGTAGCAACGCATCTGTGGCCAATCTAGGGTGAGACTTTGATCTTACCTTAGTGATTACAGCTGTTCTTGGGCGGCAGTGACCACTTACCATCAGGTGGGCTGCATGGTCGTTTGCTACTTCCATACTATAAAAAAGAGGTATATATTATTCTATTTATATGGAATACTATTATCATAACGTAATGCTCAAGTGTTACCATTTCAGTTACATTTCACCAATACTTATTTATCCTCGTCCCATATCGCGTTTATAAATATAGCATAAACGCGAGCACAACTTCAAACTGTATGGACACCGACTACGGATACTATATGCAAACCACTGTTGCTATTTTGCCCATATTATGTAATTTCCAACATAGTATTTTTATTTAAAATTAATTTTAATAATAAATTAAAATGCCTTTCTACTCGTAGTACATTAACTAGGGTTGTAAAGGAACTCCGCCTCCGCCTCCGTCACTGCGGAACTACTAGGTAAATATATTTATTGTGAGAGAGACATAACATCAAACATAAAGTTTTTTCTCCCATATTTTGCGCTTACTTATCGGCGCCATCAAGTTCAGTACTAAGTGAACAATTATTTAGTGACAGCTGGCACGGAAGGCGACAAATCCGCAAAGCTCTTGTTCATAACTATATAATTTTCCTCGTCTTAATTTTGATTATTTGTAATTATTTTACTTTTTATAAAAAATGTACTATGTAAGTTCACCTCGCCTCCACCTCCGTTAGCCTCCGAGGTGAACCTCTTAACTACCGCATCCACCTCCGCTAAGATAGCGTCCGTTACAACCCTAATATTAACCTCATCATGTCCTACAAAGCAAACACAGTAGCCTCCTATTACAAGGAAATGGCAATATGTTTAAGCCACTAGTAACGGTATAGTTAAAATATGTAATTAATAATTATTGGCTAGTATAATGGCTAGTATAATAGCTTATATCTGGGAAAACCTTTTTTATGATATTGGCAACCTTGGCTATGGCATATCGTTTATTACATTTTTTCGCACACCATAATGTAAATTTAATGTCAATGTCAAATTATTGACAGATAACGTTTTCAGTGTTGCCATGTTTTGGAACTATTATATAGTTAGTTACCTTTCAATTAATTGTAATTATTTAGTTTGAAAAAAAAGGATGTATTTTTTTATTGTGTCAATAGATGGCGTTCTCATGAGTACTTATTTTAGAAACAACTTTCAAAAAAATGTTATATATTTTTAATCCTTTTGTTTTCGTATCTTTTGAGCAAAGGCAAAATTTATGTTTATTTTAATAATGTAAATTAAGCGCATTTAATCATAAATTGACGTAGATTATGACATACGAGTTATTATTCTACAGTTTCAGTCAAATCTGTTATAATTAAAGATAATTTTTGTTACACGTTGCAAAATTTTAAAAACATTAATATCACAGCGTCTTGTCAGAAGTTTCTGTATTGTAAAGTAAGATCAATATGTTACTCAGAAGAATATTATGCGAATAGGCTATAAGTAAGATCAATATGTTACTCAGAAGAATATTATGCGAATAGGCTATAACTGGACATATGGGAAAAGGTTTATCAGTTGCTTGTTTTACTTCCATCGTGCTATGATTGTATTGTAGCATATGTATGTTTAAGCAGATAGCAGATATTTTTATGTACATATTTAGGTAAATATGCGTGAAAGCTGGATCTAATCTAATGTCTGTGTCGCCTAACAATGTGTTTTATGTTTTCTATTGCTTTCTAACCTAACCTTCTAATATATATGGAGCCCATCCATATGTATTTATATATTGTAGGAAGTCCTGTATGTCCTGCATCTTTCTGTAAGCACTTACATTTTTATTGGTTATAGATTGTAATACTATGAAACATGAGAGAGATGGCGCCACTAGGCTACCGACGATATTCGTTCGAAGTCTCCCCACGCACACTTGGTATACTAATTGCTATTTCCAAAATAAAAAAATATAACTGATTTGTCTCTTATATTATAATCTATGACAAGGCGCACACGTTCGCTTTGTTTTCCAAAATAAGAAAAAAACTTTCGATTTAAAATCGTATTACCGCATCCGATGATCGAAACGCAAATGTCACAGAATTCAGAATTGAACGTAAATTTATATCCCTTCGAAAAATTTTTGAATTTGTGCGTCAAGGATCAAGAGTAAGGATTCAAATTTATTACTTTAGTATAATTAGTCTAAATGTCCAAAAATCTTAATTAATTATATTCATTTTACTGAAGATCTTGTATTTATTGTTCCTGTGTGGTATTGAAGTGGGGATTGGGGGTCTGAAATGAGTGATAACCTGCACGACACCATGGCGCGATCTCTGAAGATCGCGAGCCGGCTCCTGCAGTATCTTTTATATAGATTATTATATATTTAATTCCGACAGAATATTACATTGAATAGAACATTGAGTTCATCAAAAGCTCAGTTATGTATGTAACCGGTACGATTATGGCGTATACTATCTAATTGAATATTACTTATATTTAGATATTGACACATAATAATTGAAATACCACATACGTAAACAAATTATAGGGGTACAAAAGTTAAACATAATATAAAATCATAATTCATTGTCATCTTAATTTCCTACGAATCTATTATAAACATAGTTGAAATACCTAACAATATAATTATGATTAATTTGTATTATAATTCTAAACGCAGAAAATACATCGAGTAGAACATATGTGTCTGTGCGGTACATGTGTCTCTGATGTTTATATGTACGTGTACCTATCTGTTTTTAAATACATCTACTCGTTATATATTCCGTGAGCCTAACTTACAACAATGCAAAATCGAGTAATGTATTATAAAAGTCACATCAAATTAGATTCAATTGCGTTCGATTCGTACAACATTGAATTTCGCCTTGTAAAGTACATTTACAAATGTATCCCGCGGCGGAATAAATAATAATAAATAAAAATGTATGCATCGATGTTCCATGCGAATCTCGGTCTTTAAAATAAAATCTTGCCGCGAAATAAACCGATAAATGTTATAGGTGATGATATTCAATGTTATTCAAATTTCACGCGTATTACACTAACACGTGAGACAATAAAGAAGCCCGGTACCTTCGGTGAACTGTCAAACTGTAGTAATGTCAACAATATGCCCTGTCGGCGTCGCCTCTCACATTCTTTACTGTCCCAACGTACACCGGCGCTACAGTGAGCCGTATGTTACGCTCATAAACTTATCTCTACACTTAAACACCTACAAATATGATTACGTGTTGAAATCTAATGCGCTCCCGTAGCCAATTAGACTGTAGATGTCATAAGTCCGGCGTACGGTAAGAGCGTCGATGTACGAGCCAGATGTTGCACTGAAACAGGCCCCCGAAAAGGACAGACTGACAGACTGTAGCCACTATTACTTACGAAAAACCACCTATTTAACGGCCGCGAGTGCGACCCACACACGAGTACCGACAGATTTCCTATTCTAACAACCTTAGGGTTACACTTAGCTGAGACTCCTAATGGCAGTGCTGGTAGCTGTTGTCGGGAGGGACAGTACGTCGACCTTGCCCCGATAAACGAAATCAAAAGTCATAATACGACAACACAAAACACTGAACTTATTCCGTATCGCTTACATCTATAACCCATCCGCATTACGGATTACAACGAGACAAATCTGCACTCCAACCTCGTCGCCCTAACCCCTTACAACTACGTGTAACGTGCGATTGCACGCATCTATTTTATAATTATACCTTACATAATAGACTACTATTCAATATTGATAAAGGATGTAATGTTTCCAGAACTACGAACTTACGAAGTTATTACTATACTAAGGATAAAAGATGTAGGGGCTTAGACGAAACAGAGCCACGAAACGAGTTTGTCCATTCAGCGAACGACCGTCTTCAACGAATTGGACCTGAGCTATTTGTATAGCGGATGGTCGACAGCATGTTAAAACCGCATGGGCCTGAACCTCATTGAACTCAATCTCCTCAGGTCTTCACCTCAACTTATAAAAAGTTGTAGATGTCACACATCTTTATTTGTTTCATATAGATGTTCCATTGATGCAAGTGACAATTTACCGTTCATATTCGATTTGGAAAATCAGTTACGAGTGCCGTGCATACGAACTGGAATATCTTCACATCCGCTGATTACTATCAAAAGTCGTTCGAGACCAAAAACCCGCTCGTTACAATCAACTGAACTCGAAGACGATATTGTTCTGGGCCTATTGAATGAAAGAGTACTTTTTTCCTTAGGACCCTAGGTCAAAACAGTCCTGTCGCTACTGGCTGTTAAAAATAACCGACCACTGTTATTACAAAGCGAATGACAAGGGAATGTATTTGAGATTCACGTTAACACAACATCAAGCCTGTTTCAGTGACGATACCAACCTTAAAAATAATATAACTCACGTAGACGCCGAAAGGATCGACCGAGTGAACGGTTCGGTACACTCAGTACTCTTAACATTAACGGAATGAACGAGAGAAGAGCAGTCTTCGAATGAGTATTTTTAATCGTTAAAAGCGTGCGCTTTGTGCTTCGATATATTGTATGGATGCATTCGGATGACGGTGTGCATATTGTGCGATATGTGATGAGTGGGGAGATGGTTATCTTGCTCCAAGAATCGAGATAGGGACACGGGAGGTTCGCATGAAACGCGACGGCCCCGCGGCTGATTCGCTGCGACTGATAATAATTGATAATTTTACAACGCACTCACACGTCAAAGGCCAAACTGAAATTCATAGTTAAGTAGCTAGCGATCGAACGGTATGTTAGATTTATGTCGTTCCCCCGTTCACAAAAACGCCCACTGCTAAGCAAACTCAATGTAAACTACTAAAGATATCGCTGTCTACGAATCGCCGTATAAAGCTTAGTGCGATGTTAGCCCGGCTTGAATACGATAAACTTCAAACGCGAACGTTAGACCAGCAGGGCTCAAAGTCCGATCACGGTGTTGGACGAATGTAGTGAGGAGGCTTCAATCACGCAATAAACATCGTCACTTACCAATCTTAACCATGATAGGACCCAAAATAATAGTTTAAATAAATCGACAGAGAAAATCAATGGAAAATCATATCGAACGCAAAATACCCTACCGAAGTCGCAGAGACGGGTATTAAAAGTAGAAACTCCGCCTGCAGTCGCCGATACTTCGGCAGCGGTGATAGACCGACGTCGAATCACAAGTGTGGAGAGGTAGGAGGCTATTAATGAAGTCAAGCGTCCACACTTTCCAATATCGTGTTCCGACGGAAGCGTAACACCGTTAAACTGGGGAAGGGTTAACAGGTTAAAAGAACGATAACGCCTGCAGTGTGCATTTAAATCAACATTTAGACACTCGCGAATGTTCCGCCGAATAATTTGCCAAACAGCGACGAGTATGTAAGTCCGCGTACGAATTCAGACAAATAATCTTTGGATTCGCGCTAAAACAACTACATCCCGCGTTAAACGGACGAACATTAGGCGAGTACCGAATACACCCGTGTTGATATGAGATACGGACGGTCACGTCTATTCGGCTTTACTTGGCGTGTATATAAATGTTGCTTACGATTGCGAGATAATCCCGGACACGATCATAACACTCCTAGACGAATAGATCCGCCTCAAACAAAGCGGGTCCATTGTAGAACTCATTCAGCCAATGACAGGAATTACGAAAATGAACGCACTCGTGATGTCTAAACCTTACGTTAATACAATATCAAAAAATTTTACGGACTATGAATTACGTAATAACGTGAAAAACAGTCTTCGGCCTTTTCGTTTATCAAAAATTTGTAAAGTGTAAATTTTTTTATAATTTAAAAAACAAAGTATAAGAATTTCAAAATAGTCAAAAGACACGTCGGATGTTCGTGACGTTTTTAACTTTGTAATACTTTTCAATTACCTAATAATCATTCAGCCATTTTGTATGAATCATGCTAGGCTTCATTTTAAAATGGAGTGTCACAACTGAATTTTTCACAAAATGCGCTCCGCTCTACTGAAGTGAATGGGAATGAGAATAATTCACGTGTTATGATGAGTGGATTACTGTTTATTATTGACCCTACAAACGACAATAAATCCCTCTATTGTCAATGTCGGCATTCAAAAACATGACTGAACAGTACACGAAGGTGAAATAATCATTATCTCGCTTGACTTGGAAAAAATGCCAAAAGTCTTAAACTGGGGAACAGACATCCCATAAACACGAGACATCTCAGTACGTTGGTTAAAACAATTTAATACGCCTACACAATACTCTATATAATTTTCAATAAATGGCCTACACCTGTAAGTACCTTAACAACCGAATTACTTACGAGATTAATTTCATTAAAAAAAGAACAAAGCAATATTATAATATAATTTGAATAAATTCAACAAACCACGCGGTGGTGGGATGGATGACGCTAACACATCGTTCACGACACAACATCAAGCGAAACTATGATACTATTAATATCAATAATCGAAATCAATTAGCACAATCATAATAAACGGACGCATTGGCGCCTCTGAAAGTAAATACGGGAAAGACAAATGGATTTACACGCTCTTATAATTTACAGAATGTAAGATCAATTGGGGTAACAACCGCGCTGAGACAAAACCGTACGATTTAAATCGATTATTTTTTGAAAAATGGCATAATCATAATCGATATATTGATAATAATCGAGTACGATGTTGCCAGTTTGAAAAAATGGCTCAATTTCCCAGAATTTGATTCATACGGTTGTGCCCAGTCACGATTATACCCCAACTGAACTCTTTAATGTGACTTAATTGTAATTCGACTTGAATGTAAACATGGTACTGGGTTGGGGCGGCGTGCTTCTGGCGTCTACTTCTTCTCTTCTTTCTCGGGCTTCTCCTCTTTGTCCTCCGGCTCCTTCTCCTTCTCTAACTCCTTCTCCTTTTCATCACCCTGAGAAAAATAAATGTTACTTTTTCAATAAAATAATTTTAAAATGTTTAAGGAAATGTTAAAAGTTACGAAGCACCACCGCGACACATATTCTGCCGTATATAACAGTATTAAACGCTGATGTGTTTAATACTGTTACTTTAACCTTAAGGGTGTGATGCACTTATATGAGAGGTCCTCAACCTTCAGGAGTAGTAACGCGTCTGTGGCCGACTCCAGGAAGGATTCTAATACTATCTGCAGTTGATTATAAATTTTCAACAGTAGACTTCCAAGCTTCTGCCTACGCAAGAATGATGGGGTCCACCTTCTACCTCCTCGTCATATCTTGATCAACTTAAGGGTGTCATTGAAAAATGCAAGACAAACTCAACCAGACAAAACAAATAGATCGGGTTGTCTCTTGACATTGATCGCACTCACCTATCCTCACTAGTTATAAGTATAAAAAAATGACTTATGAGCTCTCATTGTATACGGCTCCAACTACTATTTTTGCCTGGAGCGGCATAATAGCTAAACCGAACGGTCAAACAGCTAAATCGGGCTCTACCATGACAAACTTAATGCCAAATAATTTAAGACTAATATTATCTTATATAATTTAAGGCTAATATTAATCGGAATCGATTCTTTTTACCGATATATCGACCAAGTTACACGGATTGAAATATCGACAAAAAATACACAAAACCGCATACCGTATAGTAGGTACGTTACATATTAAAATGTATCAATTACGCGAAAATATTTTTAAAATATCAGTCCTCGGGAGCACCAACGCATCTATGATCGACTTCAGATAGAACCCTTGTTCTATACGAAGTTGCTTACAGATGTCCATGGCCAGTAACCATCAGGTGGACTGCATGCTCGAAAAAAAGAAAAAAATAAAAAAGAAAAAATCACTGCTCTCACCTTTCCCTTCTCCGGCTCGTCGGGAAGCGGTTGTTTCTCAGCCGGGCCAGTGCCCTCCTTGGTCTCCTTCTTCGGCGGCTGGGCGGGCGGTTCCACAGCGACGCACACCTGCTCCCAGTCCGGATAAACGCGATCCTTCATACGAGACACGAGACCGACCAGATTCGGGAATGTGTCGTTCATTGCGTCGCGCAACGGATGAGCCACCTCCTTGTCGATGAAGTGAAGCTGGGCGAGATTGGAGAACGCTACCACGTCGAGCTGTATGGGAGAATGGGCGAGATAATAGATTGTTGGTTGCACTGTTGATTGATGATACGGTGGTAGAGGCGAGATAATAGATTGAAAATTTCAAGGTTCATATATGATATACGGTTAATAAGTGATAGAGAAAACTCGGCCTTTCATTTGAGGATCCGCAGTTCGAATCAATTTCACTGATTTTGCTAAAATGATGTGCGTTTTACAAACAAATTAATCATCACTGCTTTACGTGGAAGGAAAACATCGTCAAAAAATCCATACAAGGTATGTTACTCTAAAAAAAAGTTCTCAAAGATGATTTATGAAGGCTACAACTGGCTAGCGTGGACCAAGGCTTAAACTCTCTCGTACGAGACTAGTTCCTAGTGGGACAGTAATGGGTTGACGAAAGAGAAAAGGTGGTAGAGCTCTACAAGGTTCGTCTCAAAGGCACCACGAGATAGGTGTGGTTCATCTGTTCTGGTCTATCCAATTACAATATTGTGTTAAGGACTGCTGAGTTTTTTATTTCAAGGGTGTGGCAAGGGAGACACACGCCAGTTTATCCAACTTAGACCTTAGGTGCATCAGATCTAAAACTCCAATCTAACGGACTTTTACTTGATTTCAAATAGATATCTGGGATTAATTATAGATTTTCATGAACATCAGTGGCCACTCATCATCCAATATACCGTATGATAGTTTGTTAATTTTATAAAATTAAATGAAAAAGTAAGCCTATATAAAATTATTTAAAATATCTGAAACAGATTAGTACACTATAATAATTATAAATAATTAACTTCAAACAGTTAAATGACCGATTATGATGCTACAAGCACATTACATACTGCGCCTGCGCAACCGCAATAGCAGCGTAGGAGTATGGAGACTTCACTATTTAGAAGTATTACACAAAATGTATTAAAAATACCTATAATTTCAATACAGCCTGAAGATATAAGAAATCGTCATCTTTTATTTTACCTCTTGATAAATTCAGTAAATATTTGCTCATATGCCTAAATACCGCCCACACAGTGCAAATGAAACCTAAACTAGATAGTAACCCTACCAGGGGGTCCTGTGGAGTACAACAAAAGCAACAACAATAGGTTGAAACTCACGAGCGTGGGCTCGTCGCCGAAGAAGAATGGCCTGTCGGAGAGCAGGTCGGACAGGACGCGCAAATCATTCTTGCCAAACTCGATGATCTCGTCTTGGCTGTGCACGCCGATGCCGTGCGCCTTAGCCTTCCTCATCCCCTGTTTAAAAAAAAAAAACAAAACAAAATTAATTGACGTGTCGTTTACAACGTTTGCGCAAAACTTTTTAACAGACTTTCCAAAGAAGAGATATATATTTCTTAATAGGAAGGATATTCGTCTATACGTCACCGAAACAGGATGCGACAAGTACAGACAGTTTAGTAAATGCGTATTATGATTGCTGTTTGTAATGGTCATAAATAATCGTAAAGAATCGATTTGTAATCCACAAATTATTATTTTTATATTCATACATGTCGTTCTTGCCTATAATTAGCTTTCACATCAGCTCTGTATTCATAAAAGTTTTACTATAAAAAGTATTGTGCGTACTATTGTTGGTAAATAAATAAAATAAACTAAAATACATTTTCTTTCAATTTTTCTTAAATATTCTGGAGATTTTCATAATAATATATTTTAAATACTGACAGTTAATCGCCCACGAAGATATAAATTCGATCGAAATCGATACATCATCAACTAATTGTTAAATACGGGTGACTGTTATCTTAATCGAGACCCAATTATTTCATTGCAACCCTATTGACATTTTTACTTTCTAAATGACTTGTCGTCTCGTCTCGTAACAAACAAATAATTCAGTAACGTAAAGTCAAGTTTATTACGATCAGGGTATCATATTTAGGACTCTATGTACATCCATGACCAAAGTTTTGGATAGTTCAAAACTAAAATTTCACGAAAAAGTCCCATGAAACACGTTATTTTTTTCGGATGAAATTAAAGTAATTCATAGAATAGAGTGTCAAATAACTAATAATGTTAATTCCTAGTAAAGTGCACCCGAAATAAACATACATGATACGGAATAGGAAATGCATAGCACTTTCTCCTCAAGACCGCCTGTGTTCATTCAATAGCAAATCCACCCACGCTAAACCGCCTCACTGTGTTCAAAGTAACTACATATGTAAATTACTCAGAGCTTATTAATTTCGTTCAAAAAATATATTGATATAAATGTATTATTAGCAATTTCTATTTTTTTTATGTCTTACTGTTTGAAATCGCCTTAAACTGAATTAAATACAGTATAGATGTTGCCTCTAGATACTAACTTTAAGTTATTAAGGAAAAAAATAGTCCTTATTTTATAAAAATCAACCAACTGTATCAAAATTCACTACAATTAAAAGATATGCAACATTATTTTAACGTGGGTGAAATCGCAGTGCATACCTAGTTTGTATTAAGAAAAGATCTTTGACTTATGTCCATTAAGATTCGTTTATCGACAAAACATATCTTTTTCCTTTTCAATTTTTGCCTATTAATGTATTTATTTATTATTTATATCTAGGTAATTACATAAGGGCAGTGCCGGTCAATATAATAAATACGATGTGGCGATCGTCACGCCTACAATCAGATTTATATGGCGAGAATTTCTTCTCAAAACTGAGGTAGATTGGAAGGCCAGGAACGTACTCCACCACGCTACTCTTACAGAATACAGAATGATGAATGAAATTATTATATTAAAACATAAAAGGTGGTATAATTCTTTGTGGTTAAACAACACCTAATTCTGCCTAATAACTGTAGTGTTATGCATTTCTGTGTTATGGTCTGAAATATGTGGTAAGGGAGACATATTTATTTGATGTGATCCAACTTAGTCCTCAAGGATAGCAACGCACCTGTGGCTAACCTCAGATAGGACTCTGATCTTATCTGGGGTTGATTACAGATGGCCGTGGGCTGCAGTGACCGCTTATAATCTGGTGGACTGCACGCTCCTTTGTAGTTTTAATTTTCCAAAAAAAAACATATTGTAAGTATTCATTTAGTGAAAATTTAAAGTTAATAAGTAATTTTACAACAACGTCACATTGTATAAACATTTTTAAGATGACATTGAGATGTCAATAACAATCAATAATTTTGCGTTAACCCTCAAGGCAACCTGCGATAAAACAAAGACAATAATCATAGTGAATGTATATTATATTGTTTTTGTTCACAATATGGTTTTATTGAAATGAAATTAAAAATCTTTATTTTGCACAATTATCAGTCGTCATGTAATACGTAATCAATAGTTCATAGAGAAATCAAAAGTAATGGAGAATTTCCAATGTTCACTTACCTATCACATCTACTAAAATTTTATTTTACTTGGATGGCATTAGGACCATTTTCAATTAACAATATAAATAAATAAATAACATGCTTAAAGGATAATTAAAAAAAACTACTTCGAAACCGAATAAAAGCGAATTAAATCGAATTTCGACTGTTGTCATTCACCATCATGATCGTCCATAAAATTTGACGAACTGCATGACGTATTTAAATGACTTAGTTGTGCATCTTTTTGCAGTCCACTACTGGACTTAATAGACGATTTTACCAAAAGTCACCGCGCTTGAATTACACTTTAAGGACCGCAGTTGTTGTTGATAGTACACGAAGACACTGCTGTACACCTCTTAATTAATCCAAATATACTCCTATTATCATTATTGAAAGTAATTATGAATCAATGTAATGTTTCTTTAAATTCATATTCATTACAACAGAAGATAAGCTAAAGGATCGAATGTGCGCAATAGATTGTTAACATCCGCCATTTTGAATATTTATCAAACTAAGACAAGATGGCCGACCACAAGCATAAATTCAGTAATACGCGTAGATTGCTTATTTCAGTGTAATTTTGAAAATGGTATCTGTGTAACCCCGTAACAAATTCGAAGTACGGTAATTTAAAAAATAAGCCCATACAAAATTTTTAAAATATTAAAAATTAATCCAAAATAAAAAGTACACAAAAGTTAAATAAGATAAATAAATAAAATATAATGAAATTTTCAAACCGACGACACACTCACCTTACGTCCAGCAGTAAACTTATAGCAGAAGTTCAGGATGGGGTTCGGCAGACGGGTGTTGAGCGCATTCTGCAGGTTCACCTGGTAGCCCTTGATGACGCTGTCGGGATACTTGGCGCGCCACCATAGGATCACCCAGGAGAGGTGATTCTCAATCATAGAGATCATAGCATGCGTCACGACACGCTGATCGGCCGTAAGACCTGCGTACAACACCTCGAATGAGGATAGGAGATAGCTAATTTTCTAGATGCGTTCTATACACATGCGCGATCTTAACTTCCAGGGCGACCTGGGGTCTAAATATAGCTCTAACTAGAGCTCAGGTCACCCGGAGCGCCCGGCCGGTCTACCCCGGCTAGAAGTCTGAATTGATTTGCCTATTAAATGAATGTCCGCTCGTACTTAAACCTTGTCCCTTATATAAGTATATAAGAAAGGAAGGAACAGCATACAATCGATTCAATGGAGGCGATGTAGGATGCACTCACGATACATAGGCATAATTAATTAATATAGATTCGCATGAAATCCATTGTCCGGACGACTGGTAGGGTGTGACACCATCCCCAAATGGGGCGCAAGGTTGGGCGGTTAGTAACAGCAGGAACTAGATAATTCTAAATAATGTCATACGGTAAACTACAACACGAAATGTCCTTTAAAGTGAACATAATCAAAATTCTAATTCGTTCATGTTTGAGAGTTTCACTAAGGACTGGATACCTATATGCATATGATTCATATCAGCTTAGTCCTCAGGGGAAACTACGCATTTGTGGCCAACCCTAGGTACATGACTCCAATCCTTTTTGGGTACAATTAAAGATATCCATAGACTGCAGAGATCACTACCCATCAGACAGATTGCATGCTTGTTTTCTTGTTCTATAATAAATAGAGAAGGATCAAGTAATGTTGCAATATAAAGCATACCAGCGTCCAGATCCTTGCCATACTTGGCTGTCAGCTCCTTGATGATGAAAGTGCTGTCGGCGATCTCTTCGCCGTTCAGCTCCACGAACGGCAGCTGGCCTTTCTTGGAGCGGAACTTGGCCTTGTGGTCAACGTTCTGAAACAATTGCGAGGCATGTATTCAATTGTAAATTACGAGTAGTCGAATGCATACAACATTTATTCATATCAAGCCCTTTCAAATTTAGTTGATAAGAAAATCGAAAGAAAGAATCTTCTCGGAGAAAAGATCTCGTGTCTTGTCATTTCATCTTTGAATTAAGACAAAAATATTATCGAAGTTAGGTAACAGTAATTTTAAATTTTAGTTCAATCATCATATGCCGGAAAAACGGAAAACAAAATATTCAACTTCAAATTCTTTAAAAAATTTCAAAGTTATGTAACAATCTATCCGGTAGCAATTGGCCAGCGCGGTGGACTTTGGTGAAAGCCTTCTCATACCAAAAAGAGACTTCCACGCAGCAGTAAGACAATAATTGGTTGAATTTTAAATGAAAAGTAGAATTTTAAATAAACGTAAATATATTATATGTAATCATGACAACAAAGAAATCAAGTATAATACATTCCCGTTAGTACCAACTGAGTAGGTTATAACAAAATCTTGAAACGACTCCGAAACGACCGATAACTCTTAAGTTCCAAGACAAATTTTAAAATTAATAATCGCACCAATCTCGAAACGGCACTCAGTCGCTGTGCAAGTAAGTTCTTTGGAAAACAATCTGAAGACATTAAAGTATACGACGAAACTTGGGATGACTTTATGAAACTTTAATAAACCGTCGCATGTTCGCAAGACAATCCTCTAAGGGCACCTTAGACGATTGTCTCGCTTCACTTAATTCGCGATTATTCTCGCTTCACTTAATTCGCTTCGGGGATTTCATTTTGACGAAACAATGATTGTAAGCTCGCTACAGCATATCTACTTATCCAACGAACAATGTAGATACATTTCATAACACTCAACCCAATTTAAATCCACTCAAAAATGATATTCATAACAACATCCTCATACAGATGAGAAAATGCTGTACAAAAAATCTGATTAAACGACACCCGTCTCTTTCTATCTGAACGTACGCTGGGCTCTTATCGATTTTTAAATTTACCTCCCCGTAGTCTAGAATCTTGGGAGCTAGATACATCTAGCTATATCAGCCTAGCAACAACACCCTAACAAAGTTTATGGAGCATGCGCAGCACGCCCCACTGCTCCGGTGGAAAATTCGAGCTTCACCCGACTTAGCAATCCATTGTTAGTGTCACCCATGTTTCATAACAAAAGTTTCAATAACATGTTATTTTCAAACGATTTCCCAAAGGGATCACGTCCTCATTTTGTCGCATATAATATCAATTCTTAACTCAATAATTGAATATATGCTATAAGCAGTTGCCTAGATCAGGTTTAAAACCTAGATATTAGTTTGTACGGTAAAATCAAACAAACGTACATTAGTTAACAGTTAAACAGGTAACATTATGCTAACTTGCATAATGTAAACAGTTTAAGTATAATCACACCTGGAAGCATTTTTGTCACGAAAGTCATAAAGATATTATCGCATTGTAACACGGTAATTGTTGATTTATGTTATGTTGCAGTTAAAGAAGCCACGTGGCGACAACAGGTTGTTCTGATTGAACTTCGGGTGGCAGACAGGGGTAGGAGTGGGTCGCGTTGGGCTTCGGTGGCGGCCCGGGCGGGGTGC
>MOOZ01000789.1:758656-772230 GCA_002930495.1 Cecropterus lyciades
GGGGGTAGCGAGGGCGCGAGGCGCGGGCCGCGTGGCGTCCAGCCAGGGCGTCGTCCCCGAGCAACAACCACATTGCCATATATGGCCATGACGAAATTTATGTGCATCTCGACATATACGTCGTGTATGCAAATGCAAATTAGGGTGTGCCCGCTGTTGCGATGCGTAACATGAAAAATCGGCAGACGGCCGAGATTAAAGCGTTTTACTGTTTTTTGATGATAGGACAAAGAGACGAAGGTATTTTTTTATCTAAAAAAGTAATAACTTGCACTCGCTGACACGAAATTTATAAAAAAAACAACACGAATAAAATATATCTTGGTAATGATTTAATTATAGACTTGTCTACCACAAATAGATTATCAAAGAATATAAACATTGTTGTTTTATAAACGGAGCTATTTATAAATACGGACAACTCGGGCAATCATTAAATGTGAAGATTGTTTTGTCACAAACAGTAAATCTGTATACACAACTTTTGTCACTGTTACTATAAAAATGATTGTGTATACAGATATACACAATCATTTTTATATAAGGGCATATTCTTATGTAATAAGCACTTCGAATGTTCATAGATAAATCGCTAAAAGTGTGATGAACGTTACAAAAAGTCGGCGCGCCGTCACGAGACGAAACTGTTAGAGCGTCTAGGACACGTTTATGTCATATGTCTCACAAACCAGATTTACAAAACTAACGGGGTTAATGTAGGTAGACAGGGGACGTTCACACTAAGTCCTAGACTGGTCCGTTAATTGGGAGAATTGTTTTAGATAACCGTGTGCATCTCAGACCAGTCTGCGCACACGTTAAGATAATATTAAAGATAATATTAAATAAGATAAAATATTAAATATATTATCACAAACACAAAAACCCGACTGCTTTTATTATGATTGTTGATGACTGCTTTTCATGATTGTTGGACTTATGTTACTCTTTAAGGCTTTTCATGAGTTTTCATGAAAATAATGACATAAAAGTGGCATAATATGAATATTTTTGTAATGTAATATTTTTATGATAATAAAATAATCTCTTCCTCTTTTTGTCTTATATACAGACGGCATATTTAAAAGTTATATAGCCTTTGTCACTCCGCAAATTGAGAAGACTTAAATTATGCGTCATTGTTATTGGCTGTAACGCGTGCCAAAGAAATGAACATACATACGTACGTACGCTCTAAAAACATTACCCTTCTTCTGACGCGGTCGGGTAAAAATGAAAGATCGGCATTTCTGTATATCACATATACATATTTATAAAAAGATAGTTTGTAGGACTAGGAATTGGTATTAATATATTTTGAATTTTTGTTCGTGTCTTCGTCGGTGAAAATGCGTTGTCTACAGTTGAAATCGCATCTGCCAAAAGTACGGAATGAAATTTAAATAATTAAAATACATAATCAGAGCCCCTATCTTGATGCAACGTTTAGCATTTTTAATAAAATTACTCCACAAATAACGCAAAAAAAAGTGTGTTTTTTTACACAGGTGAAATTGCGGTGCACAACTAGTGACGAATAAAAGTTCAAAAACTGAACATATATAGTTTCATGACTATTTACCATACATAACATAACAAATACACATAACATTTTATCATTGTTATTTTAGAAACAGTCATAAATTTTACCAAAGGTAATAAGACGGTTTTCTCCCTGATTCCCGAAAAACCAGATTTATAGATATTTGTTGACATTCTGATCGAAGAAACGACATTTGAAAATGAAATTGATTCTTGTCATAATTACAGCCCAATGTATAGTGATAAGGAGGTTAAAGTCCAAAACCCATAGATCACCGTTTGGTAACGGACAAAACCGATACGAAAAATATCCCGCCCACGAGGCACGCATTCACCCTCGTATACGTCTTTTTTTATAAATTTTATGACATAATTCGTAAATTTTCAAGCAGTTTTTAAATAACCTCTTTTTTTTTTATTCGACTGTGACAGAAGGATGTTTTTATGTATGTATGTACGAGTGGAGCCAAACATTAGAGAAAAATCTACCATAAATACGTTTATCACCACGTGCAACACCTTTTAGTATATTAAAATTTAACATATTTTATGATAGTATGATGGTAATATTATTTCTTCTCTTTACAGTTTTACTCTTTTATTTCTATAATAATCTCATTATAAATCGCATCAAAATCGTTTTAAAACAGACAGGACCGAACTTTTGTTACTGTTCGAATATTCTCATACGCTTTATTAGCTTACAAAAAAAGGATTTTAAACTAACTGACTGAATTATTTTTTTATGAAATAGATGTGCATGACTCGTTTGAGTATCGATGCGAATATTCTCATACGCTATGTTAGCTAACAAAAAGAATTTTAAACCAACAAACAAACACTACAATTCATTTATATATAATAGATATGCATGGTTCGTTCGAGAGTCGATGCGATGCGGGGCGCGGGAGGGCGCGGCGTGGTTTATCTGGGCGTAACCATGGCGACGGGCCGCAGACGGGGAGTCGGGCTGCTGTATTGATTTCCAGCAAGGTTCACCGGCCGCGCCGCTCCCCCGCACCCCATCGCTATCTGCCTCGCATCCTAGCTACACACTAAAACATCTACCCAACAAAGTGCATGTTCACGAAAAATTATTGATCTCGAATGCAATATTGTTGTTGCAATAATAAATTAATTTGGAGAATGATTTTTGAATGGTAATAGAATCGTACGCGGTTCTACTACGGATGCACTATAGCCGAACCTATTTCTGCCTAATAACAACAGTGATAAGTACTGTATTTTGATGCGAAGGGTGTGGTGTAAGAGACATAATTCCAACTTAGTATTCAGGGAGAGGCCTTCTAACTTGGTCTTCATGGGTAGCTACGCATCTGTGATACGTAGCTACCCTTGAAGACCTCGGGTAAGATTCTAATCTTATCTGGGGTTAATTATAGGTGTCCACGTGTACCACCTATTATCCATTCTACCTACCATCCATTCTATACATATAATTATATAACTTAGTTTTAGTTGTTTATTCTGCAATTTTTGTTTTTCTTCGCAACACAGCCTACTAGCAGGGCTGAAGAGCCAATGGGCGTTGCCTAAGATCAGTAAACAGTTGTTTTCGAAAACAGTGTTGTTTATATAAATATATTCAAAGGTATTCAATAATCGGCCACTAACATGATAAAATTAAAAAATAGAAATTTCAACAAAAATAAGTTATAATATAATATCAGCAATGCTCTTGTAAAAAATACCATGGTGGTTTATTTCTTTTCATTGTCGCAAGTTCCACGAAACCATGAACGAATTGTCCTACTCCCCTACAATTTACTCGATAAACACATTTGCTGTAACATATATAAACTACAGGCGAAGTTTTGAAGGAAGGGAAGGAGCATTTGCCGTCCGTGAGAATCTAGAGCTACCGGAGACCCCTCACTTGGAAATATGCAAATTATTAGAGAAAGTGTTTTCGCAGTAAAACTTATTTGGAACAGTTGTGATTTGAAACTCGATGAATCGAAAATACCTTACGATAAACAAACAAACACATAAATGTATAGGATTATGTCGGCGAAATAATCAGATAGAATACATTACACAGTTATTTTATATTCTCGGTCTATATATCTATTTTTTATAATTCTATTATTAGATATCCATTACTATGTATTATCTCGTAGGCTACTTTTTAAGAGTGAATTCTTGAAGTATGAAACGAGCAGTAACTAGGTAAAGTGTCAGCTAGTAAATGTTCAGTGCTAACCAACTCCATATAGAACAGTAGTTCTATCTGAAGTCGATCACACATGCTTTGAGGCTCCTAAGGACTACGAAGGTCGCCTCATATGTTAGTCAGCCACTGCATTCATCCACATCCATAGATTCACAAGATAAGTTCTTGCGATAGAAATAGGTGAGGCGTTATACTTCCCAATTCAAACGTTCGGAACGTTCTTCTTCTTCACTTCAATTATGTTATGTAGTGTTAAGTATGTCTGATATTCCCAGATTTCTGCAGTCGAATTGAATTAATTTTGACCACAACTTGGTGCCGAATTGGTTCTAAATGCTTACAATAATAATATTTTACTGCAAATATTTGCTGTTAATTTTCACGGATGTACATATCGGTCTATCTTCGTAAAAATATATATATATCTGGGCCTTACAGAATATTTAAACAAAGACCAATACCTCTAAGCTCGAGGTACGTAAAGGATATATTGGTATCAAAGCATTCACCCTTTCATGATGTACGATAGTAAGATCCTTTATGCTCCATTATCCTTTACACCCAACGGTATCGACATTTTATCCCGGAATTACAAATATATATCAGAATTATATAGTCTGATACGAGGATAGGGTTTTTACATGTATATACATATACCTGTACTGGTCATTACAGCCTCCCATTAAGTAGGTAAGTACTTGTCGAATTGTCGTCGAATTTAAATCCTACCGCCTAAAAGTACTACCGCCACATATATTTTCGGTATTAACAGATGTGTGAAGCGCTGCTGTGTATTAGTCCGAAGTGTGTCGTAAGAGATATACTTATCTCAGGCGTAAAACTTAGTCCTCAGGAGTAGCAACGCATTTAAACAAACTTTAGGGAAGACTCGATCGGCAGTGACCACTTACCATCAGGTGGACTGCATGGTCGTTTGCTACTTTAATATTATTAAAAAAAAAAGAAATTGCTAAGAGCGATCAAGCTTTTTCAAAATAATTGCCGGATCGGTGGTTATATAACAAATTATTTTCTTGAACTACTCTCCCAGTATGTACTCCTACTTATGTTGTCATTTAAATGTGATTAAAGTCCCATCCAAAATGAGTCTACACTTTAAAATTTTAAAAAATCACTTCACTTTATTAAAGTAAAGATAGATACATCAGTGTTATTTATTACTTTAGATGTACAGATAACCTTTTGCGTTATTGGATTGGATTTTGAAATATGCATTACACCGAAGGCATCAGACGAGAGTCCAATTTCCGTTTAGCGAGCAGCATAATATAAAATCTCGCATATTGAATATTACGGATACATCTTGTATTTTATATTGAAATTTTAACAAGATTTTGTATCACATTTCACGTACAGAAATACTTTTTTTTAAATACTGAAAAGTAGCATTTTAACATGCGTGAAAATATGTATTTGATGCTTGATAATAATTGAACAAATAACATTGCTAAAAATATTAAAACAAAAACCCCACGTGATTAAAAAAAGCAATATTTACTTCAGTCAGTCCTTTGCTTTTAGCAGTAGGTTTTTTTTATAATAAAATATTTTATTTTAGTACGTTAAGAGCTTTCGCTGTTTATCTACGGAGAGAGAATGAATGTATTAAATATAACTACTCTCACTAAAGATAAGTGGAAACAATGAGGCGTTACTAATACATCTGCGTTATCACACCCTTCAAGCCGCAACACAGCAACCCACTTTACATAGGTGAGAAGACTCGAGCCGTAGTACCGTATCAAACGCGGGCCTACCATGCTATAAACCACTCGAAGTTTAATTAAAAGTAACAATAAAAATATTAATTAAGAAGTAAAAAATGCATTTAATTCATATTAAGTAGACAATAAAAAACAACTTCCTTTTTGTTACTTGTTTCATACCGATTATGTAAATCTCATAAATAAACAGAACCTACAACATAATACTATCCTTATATTTCTATGTAAAATTCGGGAACGGATCCTTAATCGTTTCGAGTTCCCGTCAACATTCCTACGGAATTTAACCGAAGTCAGCTGAGGCCCAGATGTTGCTTCATCGACCACCCACTGACGCCTAAGCCTTTGTCCTCAAAAAGTTGCCGCTTATCACTACAACTATTCTCTGGGAATCAATAAAGCTTTGTTATCAGTACCACTAACATAACAAGACAAGCTGGCATATTTGAGACCAATGAACACTATTAGTTTATTATTTATTCACTTATCGCTTCCATACTTAATGTACTATTACATACGAACCCACAAGTAATTTACTGATATAAAAAATATATTTAATTTGACTAGAAAATTGCAGATTATATATTTTAAATTAAAATTACTAGGATACTGAAAAATTATGATATATAATTATCAGTTATATATCATATCATCTGTTATATTTTAACACTGTTTATAAGATTCATTTGTATGTAACCACGTAATAAAATCTTAAGGTCAATTTTAACCTACTTGTAATGATTGTATCCAAATACAATTTAGTATGTACTTGCATATATGAAATTCAGATGGCAATACAATAATTTGTTATAAGGAGCAAATCTAATGATAGAGTCAGGAGGGAGATGGTGGAATTCTTCAGAGGCAAAAGTTTGTTCCATCTCGAATCACGTCTGATACACATCCCGCATTTTTTCCCATCAGGTACATCATTTTTATGCTGGTATGCGCCAAATACTCAAAATGTTGACTAATTGATTGCAATTGATTGGTATAATAGCTTAATAAAGGCTGAAACTCGAGCTCTCAATCGGGCGGTATATTCAATTACATTCTAAATTTCATATCTTTAATTCTTTATGCTGAGGGATGACAAAGTTAGCGGAACAAGACGCTGAAACATTTCGTGCAAATATACACATTAGTGCATTGCCAGAATGAATTTTTCAAATCACTACCGTGCTTTACGATACAATGTTAATATATTAATTATTTCAGAATTTTTTACCAAACATAATGAACGCTTTTAATCAATCATATTAGAGCCAGATTGGATTAAACAATGTATCAAAAACAAAATACGTAGTCTGCCTAACCGTAAATTGAACTCTAGTCCAGAATCCATAATCTGTCTATTCATATTACGAATTTAGACATATATGTTAGGAGTAAGTTTTTGAAGTGTAACCATTGAAGTGTAGTCACGAAACATTCGCTTCAAGCGTCGTTCGCTTAGCGCTACAAGAATCAGAGTAAAGCTATGAAAAAAAACAAGCGTCCGACCTCATAAATCCACTTAATTCATGGAAATATGTCCACAAAAGAATAAAATCACGAAATCTACGAGATTTCGCTGCAAATTGAAGCGAAATTTGTTGAAAGTCCCTCAAGTAAAAACAATAAACGTAAAAACCGTAACTTGTTTGTAAAATAATTCGCATTACGAATATATGAATAAAAGGATGCCGTTAAAAAACCGTGCATTTACGCGCATTAACCTTCTTGGCATCTCTCGAAGCTTACCCATCGACTACACTCAGTACCGGTTTTCGCGGATAAGCATTTAAAATTCCTCGAGGGGTCTTATCTTATCCTAGATACAGTTTAATCGTTCAAAAAAAGGTACAATACTAAAGAGCGGCCGATATTGATTGTGCCTTATGCAGTTATGGATGCCTGGACGGAGTACACTTTCCCAAAGTATAAAGTTTCGTTTACCTACAGACACAGACCGTGGAAGACACAGTAGCATTCTTCTATATAATATATATTTACTTATTTGTAGCTATCGTAACAAATCACAGGCGGTGATAGATATGATTTTGTCTGTCACGGCCCGTGTCTGGTACGTTTAATATCTGAAGATATAAATAAAATAAACCCCAATACAGATACCATAAATGACAGACGCGGCACAAGTACAAGTTCATATCTATAAGATGACCATCTAAAATACCTTTATATCATGGGACTGTTTAAAAAACCGCAAAGTTGTTTCGTAAGTCTTCGGTAAAAGAACTAACAGAAATAGCAACAGACACGTTAAGATACATGCTGGCACCGACGAAACGGTCTGGCCGAAGCTAGTCGCTATCTGCCCGTGTTTGTACGGATCTGCTGCGTTCGTTGTTGGATATGATATTTTTCAACATAAGCTTATTTAATTTGCATTTCAGTCTCGTTTACCACTATAATTGTGTATCCTATGTGTCAATGTAGGCCATAAACTTGCCAATTTGTTTGCCAAATTACAGCGAAATCCGACCAGTTTTGGTGTGAAAAAGCAACACACATACAACCTCACAAACTTTGGTATTTATAATATTAGTAAGTTTACTTATAAAATTTATATGTTTTATTTTAATTTATGTGTGAATATGCTTACTGTTCGTCGACATACATATATCAACGCGGTGGCCTACATTGTCACTACCCAATACTCATATTGACAAGATGTAATCGTCTAAATTGGGAACGCATCTGCTTAATTACAATCCCCCGCTCTAGTAAGCAAATCCTTCTCTTTCCGTGGACGTCGTAAGCAGCATCTTGCAAATTTGCAAAAACCTCAATTAGAGAAGGTCTATGTCCCTCAGAAGACTTCAACGGGCTGATGGCTAGCAAAGCAAAAATTGTGTCACAAGTAATCTGTAGTCGCCACAGATAGCGTAGCTATTATACATTATAAGCATTAGTCATTATAATCAGTCTATGAGTAACGCGTAAAAAAATTCGAACGAAAGGACGATTATTATAAATATTTTGGGGCATAGAGCTTATGATAAACATTTCATTATCATTTCCGGTGAATCGTTGTGTTATGGGACATTGCCAAAAAATGTTTATGTAACACACGTACAACTAATAACAAACATTTGTTCCATGGAAGATCGCTAACTTATTCCTAATCTCACATTACGAGGGTAACAATACTAAGTCGACTTCATGTAATATATAAGTCATAAGTCATGTAAATTACTTCATTTAGTTCTGTAACGTAAACTGCAAGTTCTCTAAGACATTTTACGCCATATTAAAGAATTTGAATTTTAAGATTTACCTATATGTATGTGTCAGCATTAATATCAAGGTTTAAAGGGCAATTACAAAAATGGCTGATCAAAAACTGCTTTTATAGTGTCCAAGAATATTTAAATAATAAAGCTTAAACTTTGACATGCACGGTTGTAAAATTATTTTATGTGAATGTTTATATTGTTGTTATTATTATAATCTATTATTTCTTAATCAATCAATAATGTACTAATTAATGTTAAATTGTTATTTATTATTTATTATAGTTGTAATAGATCTTATAGTATAGTGGTATTAGTTATTGATTTAAAATATATTATTAAATTTATTGTAAAAGTGTCTCCTTAAAAATTTTGCACACCATTACATGGTAAATTGTGAGCATAACATTCAAATGAGATCTTATCGATGTACCACAATTATGGCAAATAAATAATCATTTCATTTAATATAAATCTTAAAGTGGATCAAAATAATAAATTAATCATATTGCAATGCCATGAATTAAAGCACAGAGGAGGGTTTCTGAGCGAGGCTAATGAGTCAATCAAGATGGTCCATATACGCTTATTACGAAACGCATATCCGTTGGCAGTTCTGAACGACTGTAATTCGAGAAGAGCTGGTGGCCTGATTTTGTCCGCCTCCTCTCGTTGTATCGTTCCTACATTATCGGGTCAAGTAAGCTTTGTTGCAACAGAACCGGTTGTTCATTTCCCAAGGTGAATGGGGAAAAAATGCGAACCGGGCGAAACGGTAGGCAGATCTCTTTTAGTTAACGCATTTAAGTGCCACTTAGGCGTCGTTCTTCATGCACCTCCAATTAATTAATGGGAAATCGGATGACGATATCTAAACGCGATATCGCTTAGATAATTCGTATCAAAAACAACGTTGTCTTAATTTAATCACATTAATGTATGTATTTACCAAAATGGTAGTGATTTTCACGAAACATTTTCGATTCGATCTGTTGTCATCTCATTTTTTTGTTTAGTAGTGACAAGGACAAGACCTCAGGTAGCAAAGGGTCACGGTAGGTAAGGATATGGGGTTAGAAGAGAACCAACAAGGCAATGAATCGTAGGGTGCGGCGTCATGCGCTCTGAACAAACAAGTTATTTGTGTGTTCGTAGGTGTGTTCAATGTTTATCCATTATTGGGAACTAATCTTTGCTCAGCACAAACGAACGCTAGTCTTTGTTTTTTATCGACACTGGGAACCGTCGCGATTCGTCTATTGTTGGCGTTTTTGCTATGTAATGTTTCGTCCTATCATAATTTTTATCGTTGCTGAGTTTCATTATTATTTTACATTTGAAGAACACGACAAACCAAATACATACATACGTATATTTACATATTATATTAATATGTTGTACTCCATCTATCATAATTAGTGACCGACCGAAAGTTCGGTTTCGGTTTCGGCCAGTTTCGGCCAAAAAATATAGTTTCGGCTTTAGTTTCGGTTTCGGCCAAAAATGGCCGAAACATTCGGTCGTGCCGAAACTCAAATTTTTGTGAATTATTTTTCGTCGTAACTAAATGATGTACTTTAAAAAGTTTACTTCCAAGAGTAACTCTTTACTTAAATATATTTAAGTATTTAGTTTATACATTCATGACATAAAAAAATAACAAAATAAATATATTTGTTACATATTTTAATGATTTCCTTTTTATTTAATTTCACATATCTTGTCTGTCTGACACTATCTTTATATATATGCAAGTAAATGTGTTAAAAAAATACAAAAAATAGAAACCTACTTCTATGCCACAAAAAAATAGAAAATAATTTAAGTATACATATATTGGGTTAGTACATACACAATACATAGTACAATGAGTAACACACGTTTTTGGAATTGCTCAGTTACAAAAATATGTCTTTTGGTAAATTTTTATAGTTTACAGTGTTTTGTAACTTATTTTTGAAGTTTTTATTAAATACAAACGGGTCGCATCTGTAACGAACGTGACTGCACTCAAACTACAGACAATTGGCTTAAAAAAAAACTGAATATTCGCATTCGCGAATTTCGGTGGCAAATGTTCGTTAAAATTCGTTATGTTAAAAAAATGACGTTCGTTACATCACTAATCTTTACGTAAGTTTCGGTTTCGGTTTCGGCCGAAACTGAGAGCCGGACCGAAAGTTTGGTTTCGGTTTCGGCTGAAAAACCAGTTTCGGTCGTTCACTAATCATAATATGTCACGTTTAGCTACACACTTATTCCTTTGTTCTCCTTCGATTGCGAACCAGGGCACGTCTATGAAGTGCAACTAAAGTAGAGCTTAGTAGGGGGCTATGATATCGAGTGAAAAAATCTATGTCAAGTAGCTGGGGATCGCCGCCAGCGTTGTGGCGAGAGCACCCTATTCATACATCATTAAGATATTTTTATTACGTTATGCCCGATGTGTTATAACTATAAAATGTGTAGATACGATAATCGACCCTAAATCGAATCGAAGTCGAATACGGGTGATAGTTGCTATATCTTTCTCAGTCCTAACCCTCGGAAGAGCGAATGATTCAAAAGGAAGGGATCGTTATTGTATTTCCGCATTCAAAACCTAAATGAAGGGTGGACGAAATCGATACTAATTTTACTGTGACAATTTACCAAAATATCCATGTATTATCGGATTTGGATTCAAGTACCTAGGCGGTCTTGAAGGTGAAATGATTACACTATTGAAGCTTCCGTTGCTACTGAATGCCAATACAATACTCGGCTGAAGACTGCAATTTAAATAAATTGCAGCACTTTGAATTTAAATAGAACATCCTTTGGTGCATTTCTGTGGGACTTGATGTACAGGTCGTGCAACAAGTCTTTACAATTAACGAGTGCATAAACGAATGTATACTTTAGGTATCATCGTTAGCCACTGTACATGCAATCCATTTGATTTATGCGGTCACTGCCAACATCTAGAAACCAGAAGTAGGTAGGTAGGTTTATTATTTATTTACTATGTCTACCTTCGTTCACTTTTTACCTGACTTTCGTCACAAATAGATAGCCTTGGACTATTCTCCACAAAGTTGCTCTTATGTGGCGGTGAATAATACGGAATAATAAATATCACATTACGAGTATTTAAAAACGTTTTTAGGGTGATAAAGCTATTATCTTAGGCATTCCAATTTAGTCCTCAGGAGTTGTAACGCATACCTGGTCGTTACGTAGGTACCTTATCTGGTACCTAATAACAAGTTTCTATGAGAGGTAGTAGACATTTACCATCAGATGGACTGCGTGATCGCTCGCTACTCTTTAATATAAAAAATAACCTTTAGGCCTAATCATCAAGACCTTGAAAGACCGAAGATAAAACGGGACGCACGGCTTTAGCTTAACGTGCCTTAATTAACTCTTAATTAATCTCAATTCAGAGTTGTCCACATAAAATCATGATTCATCATAGAATCAATTTCGTTCTAAAATGGAAAGGAAGTCGAGTATTAAGATACTTTGCTTCCATTTAACAAATATTGAATGAGACGGAATGAGTTTCTTAATCGGGAAACGTCTGCGGTTTGAATCTGGGACTGGCGTAATGTTACGTCATATTTTAATTATTATTACTCCGTATATATAATAAAAATGAAAGTTCTGCGTATCTGTTCATCACATATATTTGCGAATAAAAGTTTGAAGGACTGAGAGTAAGTAATAATAGTTTTTTTGAGTATCAATACGTACGTACGTATCGTCTATATTTTGAGGTAACAGTCTTAGTCTTATTGCTTTACTAATGTTCATCGTATGTTACATTCTTTAACGCGAGTCAACCGTTTGAATTTGTTGTGTTCGACACGGGAGGAACCACTGCCACACCTAACCCAGCTTTTAAACAGCTGCGTTTTACGCTGCTGTGTTCTAGTTTGAAGGGGTAAGTGCTAAGGGACACATATGTAACAAGCGAGGCATTGCAACTTAGTCCTCAGGCGTGGAAGCTTATCTGCGGTCAACGTCAAGTAGAACTATAATCTTATCTGGATCGACTGTAAATATCGGCAGTGGCCACAAGCATCTGATGCACAACTTAAAGTCTATTATACCAAGATTTGAGATTGATGGACAATATATGACCCAATATAGCAACGCTGGCCAGGGAACTATAGAGAACGTTCGCAGAATGGTAAACGTTTAGTCCGTTGTTTATTTCACGATCCAATGGAAGTCGCAATAACCACTACATTAACGAAAATGAGCTTACATTTCGACGAAAGACTGAAAACTAGCGTATATCAGTTGCTTCCGAAGAGCATACGTACTCATAGGTTAAAGCAGTGCTATGTAGCCGGTGAGTACATAGGTGGGTGAGTATATGGTATTATTAAAGCTACGTCCCGGGCGCACCCCGGCCGGGTGGGGTTGGTCGATGGCCGGGCGGCGGGTCGCGCAGGCGCCGCGCGCAGGTCGAAGTACTCCCGGTTGCCGACCCCCGTCTAGCGCCCACACCTAATTACCGACGCGCCCAACATGGAACATTTGACACGTTACAGTTATTTATTGTCTATTACCATCATCTGATTCGGACCCGTATACACCGACACGTACGAATGTAACCGAATTAAAATGCACATTGGACGAGGTTCGACTCGGAAGCACCACCGCCACTCCTATTTCTGCCTAATAATAACAGTCTTAACAACACTAATAACACACATAATACCACTGCAATCGCATTGCATTGCTGTGTTCTGTCTGAAGGGTGTGTGGTAAAGGTTTTTTTTATATCCGAGGCGTTCCAACTTAATCATCAGTGGTAGCAACGCATCTGTGGCTAACCGCAGGTAAAATTCTGATCTTATTTGG
>MOOZ01000789.1:772262-784904 GCA_002930495.1 Cecropterus lyciades
GGGTTGATTACAGATTTATGTGAGCGGCAGTGGCCACTTACCATTTATTACTGCACGCTCGTTTGCTACTTCGATATTTAAAAAA
Source organism: Cecropterus lyciades (assembly GCA_002930495.1). NCBI lineage: Eukaryota > Metazoa > Arthropoda > Insecta > Lepidoptera > Hesperiidae > Cecropterus > Cecropterus lyciades. The sequence goes on from MOOZ01000789.1 coordinate 772,348, forward strand.
AAAACTGCCACTTGATGGGGGTGTGGTCACCACAACAATTGCTGTAGGGGCTGTCCAACCTATGTCGATGATAGTGAACCATTTGCAATCGCAACGCATCTCCAACACTACGCATGAGAAACCAGAGAACTATCACGTTTTATTGTTACCACAAAGCAGTATCAAGGAGCTGAAGTGATGCTAGTGATACTAGGCCACTGCTTGCCGACATTTTGTTGCTACCGTATTATGTAACTATGTATATGTTCACTTAACTAACACAAAGATGTATGTTCATGATCCAATCAATGATCAACGTTAAATATTGGTCACTGCCTGTAGACAAAGGGCTTTCCACCGGTTAAAATAAATCCACCCCAACCCTGCAAAGGGAGGCAGACATTGGTCGGAAACCTAAACAGTGGAAGCGGCGGTTCTCTAAATATAGCTCATTGTCATTAAGCTAAGTTTCATGTTAATATCTCCAAAATGAATCCCTTCAAATAAACTATGACTTCGTATGTGAATAGGAAATCCTAGGTATTTTTACACAATCTCATTTATTGTTATGATCAAATCATTTATAGACATAGTGAATGGGTGTGATCGAACGACATTTTTTTTAAACATGTCCTAACGTACACATAGCGATTAAATAAGGCAAATCAACCTGAACAAGATCAAAATAGACTTAAAACATTTGACCTAAATATAAATATACATATCGTTGTAAAGATAGAAGTTTGGAATTACACCACTTTGTGGAAAACGTAAAAACAGCCAACAAACATGTAACACAATCGCCCGCCTTTTGAGATCCTATACGCCGTGCACAATGCAATTTTATACAAAATATGTACGTAGCAATAAAACCGTGAGATACATTATTCCAAAGCAAAAACTTGTCAACTTAATTAAAACAAACATTAAAATATTTGTAGTACAATGCATTAAATGTTTAAGATCATTTAAAATTTCCTTTCACTGTTAAAATTCATAACAACAAACGTATATCATGTACTCTAATCTCTCTGAGTTACTTGTTGTATCTTCTCGGTTGAGATCATTTTCCGATACGGTGGTAGTGTAAGAAAAAAAATTGTAAATGACAATTTGTAAGTGCCCCCGTAGGCCTATGCAAAATAGAGACATTTCATTTCTAACATATATGATAAAAAGTAATTTAAAACATTCAGTAAAAGTAAATCTTATAGGCCTTAAATTTTATCATAGAAACCTGCTCAATAAAACTTGCGTAAGCAGCTCTATTCGGGAAGTTGTGTTCTTGTGAAAAGGTATCCTCCATCAGAAGGTTTTCAAAAGGCGGGAGAATTTACCATCACATCACACACGTATTTAAACCTAATAAAAAGTAATATAAAAATTAGTACGCATATTTAGTTTTTTAGAAGGCGTCGCAACTCAATCCCTGAAACACCTATGACCGATATGTCTAGTCCTACTTCGGGCTGATAAAAGATAAATATTAAATTTGGATGCTTGGTTGTTACGTTATTACTACCCCTCAATACAAAAAAAAAACCAGTGGCACATCGGGAATATCGACAGAAGTGAGAATAAAAATAATTAAAAAAAAAACCCAACGCTATAAAGATAACTCAGCAAACATCTAAAAAGTCAAAAATAAAATCTATAGATGAGCCATCAAATTCGAGCGAGTTACACCTACATTTTAATTATAGAAATATAACATTAGCTCGTTCTACTACAGCGGCGGAGGGGAACCGCTTAACTAAGTCAGACCCTTTATTCGATTGACTATCTATTTATTTACAAGATTTAAATTGTTAAGCCTGTGAACGTGACGATTATGCAGTCACCCTATTTTATTTTATCTAGGTAGGTTAGTCTTAGTCTCTAAACTTGCTTCATCTCAAAATGTACCCAACGCAACCTGAAGAAATTTCAATAAACCACAATATAGGTGTGCATTTAAAGTCGTTCACAACTTTCCTGTTCTGACACCTTATCTTTTATATATTACGTTACGAAACTTTTACGACACTGATTATCCAATTGATCCCGTGCAATAATGATAAGCGGATGGGAACGAGACAAATGCAAATAAACCTCAAACCGTTTATTAGCAACCGCTATCCGGGAGCAGTTTCTCGGGTTGAATCAGACAATTAGAGCCGCTCGGCCTCAAAACACTCGCCAGGCGCAACAAGCGACATTGAGCGAATAACATCGACAAATATCGCTACAATTTCCAGCGAATTCTTTGGCCTTACCCAAGTTCCACGTAACATTCTTTGCAATTATTTACATAGAAATGGCGTGGTACACAGTTACGATTGGATTTGACACATACATTTGTTTTTAACGCTCAACGCTTACGCTAAGCGTATGACTCTTAAAGCGAATGTTTTTTTATATATAAAACTACGACTCAACACTCTACAGACTGATAGTCCGTGCCTGTTTTCATGTTACTTTTATTTTGTCACATCTTACACGATCAAAAATACTATAGCTCCACTATGAGCTTTCGCTGTCACCGTCGCACTCAACTCATTTAACTTAATCGACAGGGCCTATTTTTTTTGTATAGTATAGTGTGGTATAGATGTGTCTACTTCTATATGTATCTGTATTTTTTTAAACGTCCGGTTACATTTTTATTAGTATTATACAATTACACATTATTATATATACTATTACATTATGAGCCCTGGGGTTATAAGACCAGAAGCATACAATTGTATTTACCGCTCAATACTGGCGCTTTAAGCGAAGTTTAAGGAAGCAGTGCTAGAATATTATAATACATTATTTTTATTATAATATGGAAGTAACAAACAAGCATGCAGTCCACTTGATGGTAAGTGGCTACTGCCGCCCATGGACATGGGTAATCAACCGTAGATAAGGTCCGAGTCTTAACTGAGGTTAGCCATAGATGCGTTGCTACCCATGAGGACTAAGGAACATATATGTAATCGCTCGGATAAGTATACGTCCTTAGCCACAACCTTCAGACCAGTGGTCGTGCTCCCGGATTCGAACCAAAGCGTTCTACCACCTTTAGATCTGCTATCGACCAACAGTATCTCATTTCAATCAGAATTCCATACTACAGCGAGAGCGATCCTCTCTAATGTATTAAGCATACAAAATTCATAGTTCACGATTATTGAACTTAGTATCGAGCGCACCGATACAGAATTTACGGCAGCGCGTTAGCATGCCTACACTAATTAACCAGGATATCGCTTTAGTTGGAAGATATAACAGAGTGAATCGAAGTTAATTGTACCACCGCATGTTGGTGTTATGCGCAAACAGACGCATAGTACAATGAAACCGTTACTCAAACATCGGCTACGAAGAAACACTTAGGCATTGTTTGGATATTTTAAAGTATAAGAGTCAACAAACCTAACATTGTAGTCGATACTTTCAATCGGGAACATCGGCGATTCTTGTGTTATCGTTTCCATGTAACTTTGTAAAGCGACAGCTCCAATTATTTTAACTCTGTATTAGATTCACATGTTACTGACAGTGAATTCATGTCTTGGACGTCAATTTAACGTCAATACTTTTCGAATTAATCAATAGGTATAAGGAAAGCGACAAGCTTAGTAATAAGTACTTAGCGCGTCTACCCAATGAAACTTAAACCTGATTAAGTCTTATAAAAATACTCGAATTAATTTTACAAGACTCGATTCTAAAAAAAAACGTACTCAATTCTTTAAAAAAGTGTGTACGGTGTGGCGAACCCGTCTCCAAAGTAAGGCTCTCCATCATCAATCAGGTTTACCTGCGCCTATAGATGTTTCACATCAAAAGTCGGTTAAAAGACTTTTTTTCGAGTCCTTTTAGTCCCTTAACCCAACATGGAAGTCGGAAATGGACGGGGCTACTATATTCCAGTGCTGGGCACGAGTATTTCCCAACAACTTAGGAAGCTCTCAAGACACTGCTGCTGCAATGCTAAAGGTGAAGGATTTAAAACTTATACACGTCCATAAACTTTAAGACTATAGTAGGTACCTACATTAAAGTAGGTATTTAGATTACAATGAGTTTTCGAGCCTTGTATAGCTTGGTCTGGTCATTGTATGTTGAATGACTGCCAGTTTATTTCAATGAGATATCGCGTCCATGTATAATTAGTCGTCATAAGAAATAATTCAAAAGAACCTCAACCCGGCTTAAAAAAAACTGCAAAATTAAAAAAAACAATTGACATCCATCATAGTTTAGTAATTTATAGTTTAACTCCTTGTAGTGGAGGTGACTACCTCCACTTTTATATTTATAAGCACTTTATAAGCACTAGCTTATAAAATATCAAGAAAATATAAAATAAAAATAATTTGAAGTCGAATATATCAACATATTCATTATCACCGAAGAATCAACATAAACATTACCGTACTTAGGGGCAACTCGTAGTAGGAACTAAGTTGGAAGAGAAAAAATTCAGCCACTCATGCTAGTTCATGGCTGACTGGTTCGAAGTCCAGAAAATCGAGGAAAGTACTAATTAATCGACGATATATCATAATAAATTTAACAATTTTACAAAATAAGGCTAGCTACGATTGTCAAGTCTGCTAAAACTTAATCCTTCACATTCTGAGATGGTACACGGGCGGGCTTAAGAGCAAATTAATAAAATAAATTCATTATTGATATGTCAAGCCCGGGGATCGAACCCGGAAATCTCTGAGAACCGGTATGGTGACTGCTTCGTCCGTTGTAGACACTTCGGTGTAGTACTTCGGTTCTATGAACTTTTCGTTATTTTTTGTGTAGGTACTATTTAAGGATACAATAGTATAAAATTTAGATTTTTTTACATGTACATACAATAATTCAAGATATAATAAGATACATTTAGAAAATCTTCCTCCTTATTATTAACTACGTTGTATGATTTAATGCTAGTATTATCGTGGAATTCATTTATTTTGCGTAAGGATATGTAGTGTGTCGTGATATGGAACCTAAAAATGAAAAAGGAACTAGGACGAAGGGTAGATAATCTACCACTAATGCTTGTAAACTGTTTCTCTCCACCACCGCAGTTTCGCCATGACCACGATCCATGTAACTGGGTCGAAATTTCGGCTAAAAGAAATTCAAAAACCGCAAATGGTGAGCACACGCACATGTGTGTGCAAGTCACACACGTCAGAAGTAAAACTTAATAATTATTATTTCGCATGTATCAAACTTGAGCTCTTATACAAGCTACGATGTAAAATCGTAAACGTGATTCAGAGAGGGGTACAGCGCCATCTACTGCTTTCGTAACGCATTTTCGTTTCATCGAGTTTCAAATCACAACGATTCTAATGAAGTTTCACTTCACAAATACGTAATTAACAAAGACATATTATTGCGATACCGAATCAAATAAGATTTGTATAGAATGTTACCTATTGCACCCAGTCTTTTTGGAAGTGTGTGGGTATTTGTGTATGCCTGAGTAACAACAACAATTGCGTGCGTATGAAAAAGATTCGAAAACCATTATATCAGGTAACCCAATGCTTATCATTAGGATCTTACAGTAAGACCAAGCCATCACGTAGTCACAGGGCCACGGTAGGCCAGTGACTGGAGACAAGGGTTTAATAACCTTGCGTACAGTCTAATCTAGGTATTTCCTAACCCGTTTACCTTCATTTGTGTTTACCGTCGCCACGATTCTACGCCATATCCTAAACAACCAATTACTGTCTAAATACATAGATTACGCACCTTGTAATTTGTAATAACGTTAAATAATCACTTTACTTTTAACTATTACTATATACACATTGTTTGATTAGATTCGATTTTTTGTCATTCAACGTAATGTTATGAATTTCAATGTTTAAATTTATAAGATTAGGTTGGTTCTAATTTCTGGAGAGCATGAGGAACAAAGATTTATGAATGAGATGAGAATGAAACTTCGCATGTCTTCACATCGCATATATTTGCTAAAAACCATTTGGGAAGATTTAGAAGTAATATTATTATATAATTTTTAGGATTTGATACAGAATTTGATTTAGAGCATTGAATTTGAAATTTATTTGTAGCCATATCTTGGTAGGTACCTATAACATTTTTTCTTTATTTTATTAAACCCATAAGTTCTACCTAAAGTTATAATTAGATGTAATGTTAATTTATTGAACGCGGGTGTAGTCGCGTAGCACAGCGTGTACATAATATATTAAGACAAGATAAAGTATACTAATCAATGTCTATGAATAATTTTTATTACTATTATAGAGCATTCATTATACATACATTATTTCAATTGCCACACAATTAGTACAAACATAACACTGTGATACATGTATACAATCAACCGTTGTATACCATTGAATACTCGTTTCAAATAGAAGTACTCGACATTCCACATACGTAAATGCTAATTAATCCAGCGAATGATAACGGCGTGAGGTCACACCGATTGCTTTGTGAATCTGCGCCCACGCACCAAAACCCCATTGTTCATAATTTTAAGATTAACAAAGCTAATGTGGTAACGCAGTGTGAAATAATTATCGCTGCTGTAAACCACGGGATGAATCATGCTGTAGCCGCGAGTTCGCCTCGAGAGTAGGTTGGGCGGGAGTGGAGCGGGGAATCCATAACAAACACTGACTAAGTCGTTTAAAATTCACATATATATTGTCGTACGCCTATTTAATATTACTGCGATGTTACGTAATGGCGCATTTTATGGTAGACTTTTCATGTTTGTTATTGAATACAATCGAGTAAGGCATTTAAAGTCGCATATTTAATTTGTGTATCAACCTTAATGGTTTTACACCAGACAGACATATGACAGTATGACGGTCACGTCTCAGCACCAGTGTCAAGCACTAGCTTTATTCTAGAACAATATCTCTCTTCAATTAAAAAACGCCGTTAAAACGCCGTTGTGGTTAGACTCTGAAAGCACTACCGATACACGTAGTTCTGTGTAATAACTAGACTGTTAAGTCCTACTATGGTCTGGATTAAAGGGTAAGGGAGACGATTATTCATTCGAAGCGTTCCAAATATATAATAATAGTCTTCACAAGGTATCATCGCATCCGTGGCTGACCTCAATTAAGACTTATTGATTACACATGTCAATGGCGGCAGTGGCCACTTAACATCAGATGGACTATATGCTGGCTTGCTATTTCCAAATTTTAAGAAGACACGATGCTCCCTAACTTTGCTCCATACGATTTTCCCTAACTTTAAGGGAGGAGGGGGATCGACGAAGCGTGACATTATGTGACAAGGGGTGGGGAGGAGAGATAAATTGCGTGACATTACATTTCAAAATATCTATGTGAGCATTAAAATACGAAATTGTACTACATAAATACTACAATAATATCCTTCTTATTTTATTTTTATTGCATAATAATTTAATTGTAAATAAATAAAATTTCGGTACTGCTGTTATAGTTAAAAAAATTCCTTGAATAATATTGCAAAATATGTGACATCACACTAGGAAAGGGGTAGGTCTCACAAATGTGACCGTCTGTAACAAGGACGGGGGAGGGGTCTAAAATCATGAAATTCGTATGACGTAATTTATGGATGGTCCCTATGTGACTGACCTCGCGTAACGGTTCAACTTTTTTATAGATGACTACAGAAATCCAGTCGATAATGAGCTACTTACTCCTTTGCTGCTTCAATCAATTAAAATATTGTTCTAAGAAACGGGTTAATTTGTATAAACCGAAGCCGAAGGGAAAATAACTGAGGCCAGTCAACCAGCGTGCTCTATCTCCGCTAATCGCATCGCGTTCACGTAACGCCGACTGATATTGATCTTCAACATGATACTCGACAACTCACGATGTTTAAACGTTAATGAACTTTATAGGCCTTTAACTTAATCGTTTGGCCATAAAACAACTGTCAATTTTACGCTCACCATCTAACATCGCCACAACTTTGCTTCGTACATGCTCTATCGCGAACAACTTCGATCGTGTTACGATGATTAAATCTTTATTGTCTCGCTGTACTCCAACACGCTGGTAGTGGATCGGTTGAAGAAGGTAACTGTTAGTAGCCTATCTTTTTCCGTGTCGCAAGTTCCCGAAAGATCTCCGGTTTGGTTTAACGAAAATCGACAGATTAACGCGCCTTTAAAAGCAAAATGTGCATGTATTATATAGTTACTAACAGTCACCCATCTACCTTCCGACCGCGATTGATATTGCTTCATTTCGTAGAGCAGTTACTATTTACACAAGTAGAGTCATACTCTATTGGAATTATCTTTTATTGTACATACCCATATATTGTCAGGATATTCCTCAAATTGGACTGGGAATATCATATGTCTTGGGGACTACACAGGACATTGAATCCCCGTAGCGGATTAAATTGGTTTGGCGGCTACTATTGCCTTCGCAACGGGAGCTACAGTGAAATCTTGTTAGCGAAGGGCGACGCCCTGGTGTCTGCCTGCTTACTACTACTATACTAGCATTCGCACGCGACTTCGTTCACGAGTATTGGTTATGAGTTAAGTATGTGGTCGTAATATGAACAGTTTAAAGTAAAATAGTTGGCATAAAGTTTATCTTAATGGAAAACGTAAATATACCAAGTTTTAGGTTGATAAGTCAAACTGTGTTGGCTACTTTTACTTACGAGTACTCTTTAATAAATTGATAATTACTATGTTGATAAGATATTATTTCCCTTTAAAAATACCTATTTAAGTTTACAAAGCAAAACGTTAATTACGTCTCGTTCATACTTTTTACATATAATAATACTTTAAACGACAAGAAACTTTTATGTGATTGTAAAAAAGATAAAAATAGATAAAAGATATAATTAGGAGATAATTTTAGACATATAAGCTACCTTTATGATAAAACTAGTTAACATCTATGCAGTTAGCAACACTGATTGCTTATGAGCGATAACAACGCATCGATGAATAACAAATTGTTTAGTTTATTTATCAACTTAAATAACTTGAATAGCAACAAGTAAGAACGAATCGTGTAAAGTACACGAGCACCACGTGGCTCAACGACCCGTCGCCACATGGCACATATCTGTCTACATAATCAAAAACAATCGCTGCATGCATTTTGAGAGCATTCATCTTCAGTCAGCTTTTGTTTGTGTAAACGCCTCGCGGGCTTTCCGGCCGTAGACACTGTAGATGAGTATCGGCGTTGCACGAAATATTTGAATTTTATAGCTCCACGGCAGGCTTTGTTTGTCTATACGCGCATGCATTATTTATGACGGTCCAAGTTCGAAGACTTAGAAATTTGTCGCTGAGCAATCGAAAGTGATACGATATATAAAAATAATAATAAGGTGTATGTATGTGTGTGCTCATGACCACACGATAGACGTAAAAATATTGAAAATAACATTATTAACATCTATTCCATTTTTTCTAGACGCAAAATAATAAAGCTCTTTATATAATAAATCGCGTTTATAATTATTTTCCACACACGAAAAACAATAGTGATTTCCAACTATTAAATAATGCCTTTGTATATTTAAACGTGTGTCTTTTTCATATTACATTTCCATCATAACTAAAATTGCAAGTTTCAGAAATGATTGCCAAAAAAGAGACTTTAGCATTTGTTGTACATTTTGTATGGTTTTTGTCTCATTGAACAATTTTATCATTTAATTCATGTAAAGCATCCCATAACTGAGGTTTTGAAATAGAAAACTTTAGTAGTTCTTATAAAGCAACACAAACCCAAATGGCGTGATTTTAATATTACAAATGGAAGAGAGCTTCGCTCGACTTTGGCTTATATTAATTTTTAATAATGAAAATGTATTAAATCTCTTCGACTGTTGTAATAAACCAATACGAAAAATGTTTATGCAATGGACTATGAGACTTCTTGGTTATTTGTCTATAGACAACCAAAGCAACTAAATTGCATTCCATAGTACCAGGCAGATAAAATAGTTCGTTGAATATTTACAATTTACTGGCAAAGCAGATACCAGACTTAATTTAGTTAACACTAACAATAACTTGGACAGAGTATTGTATTAACTTAAACAGAGTTTTGTATGATAAACGCTCCATCTGTGTTGTTTATGTACCGCCTCGTTAACTATAATGTTAAGTGTCAGACGCGTGTTAGGGCGCCACCGCACTAATCGTTCGATAGTAGTACGATTTATTCAATCGATAGCTTCGGTCTATTTTCAGTTCTTACCACACTAATCGATCGATGTCAATCGTTCCCACCCGACCTGCCGGCTTTCCTTCTCGCCAGAAATCATCAATCTATTGTCAATCATCTTTTTATCTTGATCATTGATAGCCATGGTTGAAACTTGGCCTCTCAATCAAGGGTTCGAGGTTCGATTTCTAATCTAAAATGATGTGCGTATTAGAAATTAATTATCACTACTTTACAGTGAAGGCAAATATCGTGAGTTAACCTGCATACCTGATAATTTTTATAAAAAAGGGGTTCTCAAAGTTGTGTGAAGTTTACCAATTCGCACTTAGCCAGCGCGGTTGCCTATGGCCGAGAGTTTTAGGTCATAGGCAACCGCGTCATCCTGAGAGAAGAGAGTGTCCAGCAGTGGGGCAAAAATGGATTAACGCTGATAAGTCGAAAAGCCATAGCTTCCAAATCAGTCGAGTCGGTCGTCGTCGATCAAAAGGGCATCAATCGACGACGATTAGTGTGATGGCACCATAATACGGTTAACATAAACCCTTCAATAAATTTTAATACTGACTTTCAAAACAAAACTTGCGATGTTCTCAAACTTCCGGTGTTAAGCAAAACATTTACTTATCCGACCACCAACGATTACGATTGCCCAGACTCTTCAATAATGATCGAGATCTATTAATTACTCTCTATGCTCTCCGGTTTTATAAGTTTTATACCTTCGACATTTTTAATACGTAGTAGGTACTTTGGTTAGCACCGTAAAACAATTTTAGAAAAGTTGCTCCCGACTTTAAACTGTAATAACTTTTGATAGAGTAAATAGATTTTAATGAGATAAAAGACTAAAACTTACCTCATGATATGGACTATAAAGCTATAACTTTAATTACAGAATAAGCGATAATAGATTAAAAAATCTATTATCACTTATTCTGAGTATCCCGTATATTTTTTGGTTTACAAATACAGATTTACAGATTCGCTGAGCATTTTTATGTAAATAATTTCATATTAACAGTCTACAAAGAGCTATAAGCTAATTGTGTCGTGTCTAGACAAATGTCATAATATTCGTACGTGTATACGAATACCTGAAATCAAAAGGAAATCCTCGCATTTTTATATCTATATTATCCATCAAAACGATAATAGAACGCGGTATCGGCACGGTCGAGAAAGTACAAAACGCATAACTTGGCCGCGTGACTTCATAGATCAGTAGCCAACTCACTTAGGTTTCTCGCCGATGCATACTGGTTTCAATGTTCCCAACCGTACGGTAATTGTCGTACATGTCGAATAATTTCATGGCAACGTACGATGTACACTATAATCGTACGATAATTTTCATTCGATTTAAATTTGGATTTTCTGTTTAGGGCATAACATGTTGTTGTGAGATGTCGTTTTTTTTTTCGTCGTCAAATATTTTAATTAAGCCCCTTTTTTTTGTTTTGATCCAAATAATCCGAATCGTAAAAACGATAATTTTACGGCTGTCGTACGATAATTGCCTGGCTACAGGTTGGGAACAGTGACAGGTTTACCATTCAATATTGATATTCGCACACACTTTATCGACCGAAACTAGGGTTGCCAACCCGTTTCGCAGAAACTACGTGAAATTAATTAATTCTGACGAAACTAAAAATTACGGCTGAAAATAAGCTTGAAGGTTAATAAAAGATCGCCCTAAATAACAATTGAACCCTTTATAGTTCGTCTCCAGAGACACCAGGTCGTGGAATCAGTGTAGTTCGACCGGAGAGGTACCACTGCCACACCAATGTCTAGCGTAAAGCATTTCTTGCGTTTCAGTGGAAGGGTGTGGTGGCTCAGTTATATCTGGGGCGACCATCTTGATCCTCGAAAGTAGCAACGCACCTGTGATCGACTTTAGCCAGAATCTCTGTTCTATATGAAGTTGCTTAAACATGTCCATGGACGGCAGCCACCACTTACCATGAGGTAGAACGCATACTCGTTTGCTACTTCAATTGAATTAAAAAAAAAAACACTGCGTTACCTATTTCTTCATAACAAAAGCCAAATGTGAGTAGAATTCGCACACGGAGGGTTCCATACTAAAAAAATTTCAACTTATTTATTTCTTGAATTTGTTATCATAGCAGGTATGTATTGTAAAAGTTAAAATTGTCTACTTATTAGGTTTAAGTTTAAGTCATGATTAAACTGGAATACACGAAACAATTTCGCTGTTCTTTTCTTGTGTAGGGTCACCCTTTATAATATTTTTTTTTTATTTTTATACACTCATATCAAGTGTCTATATATGATGACTAGCTGCGCCCCACGGTTTCACAAGCGTATTAGTTACCACAAAGAAAACTAATTTATGTATTTATTTGGATAAGAATAAAT
>MOOZ01000789.1:787370-798251 GCA_002930495.1 Cecropterus lyciades
CAACGCATCTGTGGCTAACCTTAGGTGGGACTTTGATTTTACCTAGGGTTGATTACAGATGTCCATGGGCGGCAGTAGCCACTTGCCATCAGGTGGGCTGCACGCTCGTTTGCTACTTCCATAGTATAAAAAAAATTAACAATGAGATCCCGTAAGGAGACTAAGAGCATTATTTTTAAAACGTAAGTATTGACGGTTGTTAAACGTTTGAAAAGGCGTCGAAATCTATAAAAAAGGTAGAATATTTAAATGGATGGTGCATTTGCAACAGCGTTTTTTAGAGATTTCAGGCAAAAGAATGATCTAAAATGGAGTGTGCCCAAAAACCTGACCGTACATTTGACTGCGTTTTTAGTGATTTCAGGCATAAATTGATCTAAAGTGGAGTCTGTCATAGGCTATTGCTCTGCTTTATTTTTTTAATTTTTTTTTTAATATTTTTTTCCAGTGCCGAAATTTCGCACCATTTCGCGCACGTGTCCAAAAGACACGTACGAAACCAAATTGGTAACTTGTACATATCATTTAATATAACGAATAATTTAATCAGAGCCAAAACTTGCCTAGTCGACAGGCACATCCAAAACCGAAACGCGGATGTGACCGCTCGTATACAATAATGGCGTAACAAATTCGACAGCGCACCGCGAACGCTATGTGGCAGACAAAACAAGTGTATCGCCACAACGATTATGAATAATTAGGACACAGTTGAATTCGTGGTGTCCGTATAGGGATCGCATTGCGATATATGTAATGCAACGGAGCGCTAACGGGCCACGGTTTATGTTATACTGAGTCGCTCGCGTAGAATACGAATCAGCGGCTTTGCTGGATGGTTAAGCAACGCAACGCGCACTTCCGTCGCACTGGTCAACTTCTAAGGTCGCCGTGCACCGGCCCGCATTCCACCGCCAAATACGTCCGCTCCAAACAACGATATAGAATGGAATAATAAATACATAGCCCGCCTCGGACGGGTTAGCGAAATTGGTTACGCTCTTTCGATACGATACGCGACTTTGTTGCAATGCGTACGCATACTCGCCGTATATTTGGTAATGCAATTATGATGCTCCGTACACTGCAGACAATGGGTGGACGAAATTTCGTCCCTTTAAGCGGATGGTATGTCAAAACAAACAACGAGACAATTATCGGTAATCAGTTTCTTCATAGCGTACAATTTTTCTTCGGCATAATCAAATTCAGAACGAATCATGCCCTACGTAAAATTACATAGATTTATCTTCCGCAGCTATTTTTTTATCCTCGGCGTAAAAACTCGCTTGATTTGGGATTGCATTAATCATACTCTCCGGAACAGGGTAGGGTGCGAATAGTGGATAATAAAACATTAATATAACAGTCGCATTTGCTTGATAACATTGCTGCCGTAAGCGTGAAGTTTGACACGCGAAACGAGTTATGGTGCCATAATCGATGTCCGCTAATTAATTACAGCTGTGGCGAGCCCGGGAAAGCAGGCGGGCTTTTGCGTGACAAGTCTATACTAAATGGCTAGTTAGTCAGCCTACCCACCCCAATTCACTTTTCCCGGCGGACTTTAGCACGCGACCTCATTTTTAACACTAATTTACCGCTCCGAGTCTAAATTAGACCTTACGGCTGTAAATTATTATTTTTTTATTCTTACTGCGAGATTGTGACATAATGACATGAAATTTAACAAAAGTTATAATTAACAAAATATTTCAGGGGTGTATTCCCAATGGACATCAAGGTAATAAGAAACTTACTACCTAAGACTTGAATAGCTACTTTTCTTACGAAATATGCGTAAAAATCTTATCTTTATAGAGCTAAACGATAGAGATGGGAATTATAATTCATTTTACAGGAAAATGACTACCATACTATACTATAAAAAGTTACATTGATAAAAATAAGAGGCTAAACCTTTTACTGGATTAAGTAGGATAAGTACACTATTAATAAGACCCATATGCACATTCTCATAAAAGTTGCAGTAAAGCTAAAGACGCTCAACCGGCTATAAAAAGCTGAGCAACGTGGAAAAAACGACGAACAAGCTCGAAAATAGAACGATGATAATACGAAATTACTACAAGAGCAATCACAGAATCGAGATAGGTTTCTATTTAACTGCTCTCGCGGCAACTTGACTTTCTTCTCATAGAACTAATGCGTCCGACTAGAGGAAAGTATGTCGCATGGACGTGCCTTTACACAAACGTTTATTTCACACAGACCACTTTTCTAAGAAAGCATCAAGAGCCACAAAGTGTTGTGTGGCTCTAAGTTTCTTCTATAATGCCGGCATATACTGTACCACACGTACAGACGGTGGTTTCTAATTAACCGCACGTTTCTACGTGTAATTTCTCTCGTGCAAACATATAATATTTAAAATCACAAATTGGCACGAATCCTGACTTGAATGTTGTTAATGTGTTAATTTAAGAATATGTATACTATTAAATAAATTATGGAACGTCTCAGCATTACAGAACAAAATTTACTTAACTTTCGTTGCCTAATTTGTTAACTTTACAGTGTACAGTGATACAGAAACCATTACGGTAGATTTCATCCATCCATCAGCCCCTTTAGCTCCACTGCTGGATGTAGGCTTTGTATAAAAAAACATTTTTGTCCGTAGTCTCAGCAGCTGGCATGCATGTTCGTAACCGCGGTGGATGTTGATGGTACGCAGGATTATACCTGGATTTTGTCCCTTAGCCGTCTCTTACGACATTCACAGGAAGAGAGGAAGTTGTACAATTTAAGATTAACATCACACGGTATACGGTACATTATCTATATCTTAAAATATATACAAATCACATGCCACTACGTTGAATGTTGATGTGTCTCCGAAACCGTTCAATCAATCTTAATGATTTTTTTGTCTTTATATTTGATTGCTTAAAAGCGGATAAAGAGATGAATACTTTTGCGTTTGAGGTGGCCCGGCCCTATTGTCGAGATTATTTTTAAGAACATCTAACCGAACCCATAGATACAATGTGTATAAAATAATAATTATTATTTTGTATAAAAAATAGGAGCAGCTTTAGTTGGAGCGGTATTTATAAAGAAACATGACCTAAATGTATAACTACTGAGTGGGTAAATTCCTTCTCATTTTCAGAATGCCATATCATCAATGAAAACTGATTACATCAGGAAATGCAAACATCGGAAATTACTGCAAATTGAATCGTAATAAAAACTTTGTTGACTACATTGGATTAATTTTACCTCTTTGTATTTAAAACTACTTACTCTCGTTTTAGAACTATACAAATTATATAATATATTATACAATCATTACTTGAGAATTTAGATTAGGTAATTAAATACATCATATCTTACTAATATTGTATAGGCGAAAGTTTTTTTTTTGATAGAGAGAGATGGATGGATGGGTGGACAGATGTTTGTTACTCTATCAGCCAGAATGATTGAGCGGGTCTGGATGAAATTTGGCACAGATTTTGATTTTAATCTGAAATATATACAGATTAAACACGAGTGAAACCGCAGGCATAGCTAATATCAAAGCATATATAATAATAATTATCCTACATTAATCGTCGCTACAATATGAAATACCAACATGTAGTCTTATGCATCATGTCACAAACGACACAGCATGAATCGCGAGACAATGTAAATACGTAACAATTAATGTCTAATGTAAACAAACATACGGCTGTGAGTAGCAAATCAATTATATATCCATCGGAGTTTACAATAAAAGTAGTAATAAAAAACAGTAAAAACAAAAATATATTGTATGTAAATGTCTTTCCGATCGCCGACACTGGGTATAGAAATTTTACCAGATATTTTCAATAAATACTACTATTTTATATGCATTAAATTCTAGAAGAGGTCAAAAGCAGTGATACCGTTGAACTCCGAACGTTGAAACTCGGCCTCTTAATTAAGGTTCTGAGGTTCAAATCCCAGCCCAGTTACGTGTGCATTATAAATTAACTATCACTGCTTTACAGTGAATACCTAACCGTACAGAGGATACCTAAACGCCTGAGTTCTTAAATAAAAGTTCTCAAAGCTGTGTAAAGTCTACCAATTCGGACTTAACAAGCGCGGTGCACTATGGCCTGAAACTCCTAATGAGAGAAGCGAGAAAGGTGAACGCCTCAACCTACACCCTTATGAGAGAAGACCCGTCTCCAACAGTCGAACAGTAATGGTTTGACAAGAAATTCTAGAAGAATTGTACAATACATACAAATACTTGTTATAACAAGTAGACCCCAAGCATCACGCAGTCACTTATTCAAGTATGCGGGTGCCTCCTACTCAAACCGTCAACGATCAGTCTCCTGAATTGTTACCATCCCGTCGACACTGCTTGCAATATGACAATATAGTTATATCGTTAAACGTAACTGCATACCTTCGAGTACAGCGCGCGTCGAGAGACCGAGTTTCTAAGATCGTAATATAAACGTATTTATGTATATTTATATTCCGTTCATAAGAAAAATTGGTGGAAAAACTATTTGTGATTCGACTCCAGAGGCATTACCGCCACACCTATTTCTGCATAGTAACAGCAGTGTTATGCATTGCTGCGTTCTGGTCTGAAGGATGTGGTATGGGAGATATACTTATCCGAGGCGTTTCAACTCAGTCATCAGGGGTAGCAACGCAACTGTGGCTCATCTTAGGTAAGACTTCGATCTTATCTGGAGTTGATTACAGATGTCCATGGATGTCAGTGGCCACTTACTGTCAGGTGGACATGCAGTTCAGCAATTTTCTCAACTCTACCATCGAACGTTTTGTTTTTAATATAAGAATACTGAAATCGAGTCGCTAAGTTATGTCTTGTTATAAGAAAAGCATCTTTTAGTTTTATTTGAGAAAAAAAAACCTTTTTGTGTTTATATAGCGATAACTGATATCAATGAGAAACATGGCGAAGCTGTTACTTTACCAGTCTAACATGCAGAAGGTTCCGATTTCGATCCCCGAGAAGACATATCTGATGTAAAGAATTTAGATTCCTGGATCTTGGTGTTTGTGTATTTGTCTTTGTACGTCCATGGCACCTACGACTCAAGACAAAATCCTAGTGACACGTATTTTAGAACTTTCCATACAGCTTCGTTTTATGCTACATGTGTACGTTTGAAAAATAACTAGAAAGTTATAAGTACAAAATGTTTAGGTTTTAAAACTAACCAATTAAAAACATATACCAAAAAGGAAAAATAAATAAATTGTTTCATATAATAATATGTAATTTTATTCTACTTACGTGGATCTCGATGAAATGCGTATATACTCCTCGTATATTATACTCTACAAGGGGAATCAACATGCAACCAAAATCATAATATGTCATTAAATTAATCTTAAAAGAAGGAAATATAAGCTATGCTTATAAAGTGTAAATATTCGAGAAAGTCACATTTTCTAAAAGACTGAAATACTAAACGAGCTTGGAATGCATTGTGGTCTCAGCAGGCCTTGGACATCTTTTTATGTTCCCGAGGGGGAAACCTTCAAAAGGTACTCGCCGCGTGGGAGCGACGTAAGAGTTATGTCAGATTTTTACCGCACTATAAACCCTCCAGTGGCCGTCCTCTACGCTACGAAGAGGACCCCGGGATCTCCAAAGGAACGCAACCGGAGTCCTCTGAGCGTGTCGCCCGGTTTTGGACATCTGTAATCAATTCCATATGGAATAGGGGTTCTACCTGAAGTCGATCACGGAGCAAATTTTAAATCTGAACTGGTCTCTTCATATGTAAGTCGTTTCTTGCTAGTAATAGGATGGCAATGGTACAACCCCGGTTAAACGACACTGATTTTACCACCTTTACCAGAAAACCTACATTCTGTGAAAACTCACAGAATGTAGGATTTCTGTGAGTTTTCGCACTG
Organism: Cecropterus lyciades; assembly: GCA_002930495.1. NCBI lineage: Eukaryota > Metazoa > Arthropoda > Insecta > Lepidoptera > Hesperiidae > Cecropterus > Cecropterus lyciades. Next base: position 793,281 of record MOOZ01000789.1, read on the forward strand.
AGTAACAATAACAGAATTATGTATGTTATACTAATAAATGAAGCTCAGCAAATACTCATACTTTAAGAATTTCGTAAGTGAACCATTAGGGAAGTACGTAGATCCTTGTGGACGTAAAGCTAACGTTTTAATATGTTACGGGTACTCACGATATGCAGGTTTGAATTTCTTTTTGCCGATATTTCGACCCAGTTACATAGATCGTGGTCATGGCGAAACTGCAACTGCATACGTGATGTACGTAGATCCTTGTGGACGTAAAGCATTACTAACGTGTCTATTCGTTTTTAACTCAACACGGAGCAGCTATTTATGTCAATTAAATAGTCTGTGAAATATGTCGACGACAAAAAACTTATAATTCACCTGGTGATGATTATACTAAAGAATAAAAAATTGGTTCATTCGAGATCATATTAAATCATTTCAATTATGAAATTATGACCTTAATATTTATTAACATTACGGTTTGGGGCAAGGGACATTTTTGTGATCCGACTTTGTTCGGTAACACCGGGACTAAGAACTAAACTGAACGTAAGACTTACTGATAATTTTATTTAACTATGTTACATGTCTATAGTTTAATCCCTTATTGTGAGAGAAAATAAATAAATGTTACTATTATTATTATTATATTGTATGTTATATAAAAAGTTTGAGACAAATCGCTCACGCTACAATACTTAAGTAAAATAACGATAAAACCTAACGCGGGTAAAGTAGCGAGCGAAGGTTACATGTAAATCATTCGTATTAGGGATGCGAGGTGGTGCCTAACATTATAATCCACATTCTTAACATAGCTTATGAATGCAAGTGCGTGCAAGACAAACGAGTAATACATACACACGCGCCTTTTAAACAGTGTTACGACGTGCTCAGTTCACTTGTATTTCTAATGATCGTCCGACCATATTGTTGTACGTCGCAGATGTTTTAAATGTACCATGTGCTATGGTTGCTGATTACTTATTTACAATACTACACGTACGCCGATATATCTATCTACTGCTAATATTTAATTAAAATCAAGCAATAACGAATAATATATAAACATGTAGTAACGACTAAACTATGGCTATATATATCATTAGCAAAATTGAAAGGGTAATAAATCTTTACCAATTTTTCAAGAACTGGAACATCCAACGATGCACCGTACTGTTCGTAACGCAACGCCCGAAGTTCATCACAAAGACTGCTTAAAGTGGCTATTTGGCGTGGAAGTATAACACTCTTGGCCAAAGAGCATCTTCGAGCAGTCTTGCGGTAGTACATCTTCATCAGCGAAGACTTCTCACAATGTTCTTGCCGTAAAGAGATCCTTTGCCTTTACATATCTTGCATGAATTTCTCTATACTTCGGTGTGTAATTTGTCACATATTAATTTGTGCCATAAATCATATGTGCAATCTTAATGTATCCAAATTGCCTTCATGTCATCGTTTATTCAATATCGGCTTTAATAAACACAAACTCAATTACTAGTCAAATTAATAACTGTACTTTCTTGCTCCCTAAAGACAAAGTGTCACTCCGTAGAGATATGACTTAAACTAATTTTGAATGCTTATTACAAATAGTAACGAATATATGAACTAAAACATGCAATAGGGAATATAAATTTAATTTACTGGATTAAACTGGGGTGGCATGCGTCACATGCACGCATTACATTATGCGCGCATTAATTAAATTGGTGTGTGTAATAAGCCCGATAAACGAACGAAAATTTGAAAGCGGATCCTATAAACAAATGAACTTTAATTAGAGAGTCCAACGACCTCTCTCGACGATTAAGCCGTAAGAGGGGGACATACAAAACACTATCAACACAACATCGCTCTTCCTATTGCTAAGTGAATACGAGGTCTCCGAAGTATAGTAACTATCAACGAGATTAATCGTACTTAGCCACCAACAAATTGACGCCTATTTAGACCCGGGGTCTGTGACCTAACGAACATACTGTAAGTCACAATGATAATGCTTTGTGTATTGTCGTGTACGTTACATTATAATAACCGGTATGAACAACCAATAAAATAGTTTGTCGCAGTATACAATGATACATAACATGTTATTTATCATTCCAAAACAACTTAACGATAAAATAGTTTTACATTCATAAGAGAGATAACATTCGATACTGGTGATAGTCGGTAAAATCTGCATTAAAACTGGCCATTTAAATCAAATTTAGCATTTCTATAAATATTCATAGACCATACGTTTACACCGTTACGCCCGTACGGTCGAGGACGTAACTCGCGTTAGGAACCAGAATCTAACACATGTATTTGAAGTGATCATAACTGTACCGACGAAAATGAATGTTATGTTATATCGCGAAACCGTTGTTAGATATTGACAGGATGTATACCTACGATTCAACTCCCTATGTTAACAATAGAGTAAGTTAAGTATAGTGTAGACACTTCAATGTGACTTTACTATGTTGTTAAATGTAAGAGAAATAATTTACAAAAAATCTTTTTATATAGAAATTCAACTACTTCTTGAGTTTTGTGGAGACTAATATACGGAAGCTGAATCTTTTATAGAAAGATAATGTGGCCCTTTTGACTACGAAACATCCCCATTCTGACAACGAAACCCTTTCCATACGAGTAAAATAAAACAAATACAAAACAACAACGTTTTTAAAAAATATTTGATTTCACTTAAGAATATATGAACGTACGCACTCATAATTTTTCAATATAGGTAGCTCACGACTGTGCGAAAATTGGTTAACCAGATTTCAACTTATTTAAGCATATATGAATGTACAAATTCGCCTATAAATCATTTCCAATAAATGCCGGTGATTCGAGACTGTACAAAAGGTTTTAAACAATTTTGACTTATTTAAGTATAAATTAACGTATAGACGCACTCATAACCGTTTTTCAATGTAAGCCGATAGATCGCTACTGTACAAAAAGTTTTGAACAATATTTACTCACTTAAATATATAATAATGAACAGATTCACCTATAATCAATTTGCAATATAAGCCGATAGCTCGCGACTGTACAAAAGTTTTTAAACAATATTTAAAGCCATTTAAGTATATATTAACGTACAGACGCACCCATAACGTTTTCAATATAAGCAGATAGCTCGCGACTGTACAAGGTTAATACGAGAGGGCAACGGCCGCGGACGGATACCGCGCGTCCTACACCCTCCCTTACAGCGCTCGCATCTAGCACACTGCAAATGGAATACGCGGTAACCGCAATATTAATAATAGTTGTATTTCGTGTCCATACGTATGATAAAAATGAAAGTTCCGCGTGTACGTACGTCGCGTATATTTACACAATAATAATACGGAGGTATTTTTTTATTTTATGAAATGAGAAATTGCATAAAATCAAAGTATTGAATCGAATTTGTAGGTTTAATGAATGAGTTAAGATATATTTATAGTCCTTATCTCGAGGTATCGTCTATTACTAATTTCAAGAAAATCCATCTACTCTTATTTTGACAAGACAGTTTTTGGGATTTCACATTTTCAGTTTCACCCGCTTTAAAAAAAAAAGTAACAATACATTTTTTAAAAGCGGGTGAAACCACGGTGCATGGTTAGTTCGTTAATATTATTAGCTCTGGGGTGATTCAACAAAGATGGCCAAGTGCCGCAATATAAATTGACACATCGTCGTTTTTGTGATGTGGAAAACATGTGTCGCGAATACCTACATTCTAGTGTACAAATAAATGATATAAGCGTAGTTATTACGCCCTTTCGGTTGATATTTCCAACCTAATTAAATTAAAAAAAAAAATTAAACATAGCGGATTATCCAATCTGTGTGGACTCTACTAGACACTGGTCTACTCCCATAACATAAACAGTCGTCTAATTAGTAACCGCGTAGATACAGACCTTGCACGTTATGGAACAAACTCATGAATGAATTGCCTTACCTTACTAATTTAATAACATGGATGAAGAATTTACTTTAATTCGTATTTAAAACCATGGGTGAAGCATTGGTACCTCCAACAGAAAAGAATTTGACTATTCTTTTTTTAATATTGGAGGACCAGACGACATTCAGTCATCCTAATGGTAAATGGACACAACAAGAACAGGGGTTCTATCTGAAGTCAATCGCATTTGTGTTGCTATTACCGACGACTAAGACGGTCGCCTCTCATGAAAGTGTGTTGGCAAACATGCTAAATTAACAACATTTTAACAATAATAGCACGATCCAAACGTTACGTTGTAGAACATGTATCGTATGTTACCTCGAGAAAATAAAGGATTTGTCCGGCATTTAAAAATACTAGGTCAGGATTTAAAAACGAGTACAAGTACAGCAATCTGCTTATGCAGTGACGCGAATTGGGTTAAGTCGGGATGGAAGCCGCAAAGCAGCGGGCTAATTCAAAATAAATTGTTACGTGGATCGCTCCATTGCATCCTTGCGGAGTACAAGCCCTCGTTTAGTCGAGCAAAGCCCTAAGCTTTGTCGCAACGGCATCGCGACGGCAACGCGACGTGCCCGCTGCTGAATGAACGAGCTTACTGAATATACGAGCACTTTGTAGGGGATAAGAAAAGATCAAAGTAAATACGTGGGCATCTCCACTGCACACTGCGGTGCACAAGACCTTATGAAAAATCGACTGCAACATGCAGATTCATCCGTGTTAAAAAAAACAAGTCTTTTAACAAAAAATTAAAGAAAATTATATACCTATATTCAACATTTTTTTAAATATCCAATTTAATCAGCAACAACAGGTTGTTAGAAAACTAACTTTGGACAAAATTTAATCACAGTATTTTTAATCCTTTAAGTTAAAATAAATAGTTTTGGTTTCATTTCAAGTACACAGACAAACGAACGAAAATTCAAAAAAATATACATTCTAATAATATTACTATTACTGCTAATTCTCAGTTCTCTAAACATTTTTTAATTGAGCTTAGGGCTTAACAC